>JARQZK010004554.1:0-32500 GCA_030704885.1 Cynegetis impunctata | reverse complement strand
TTAAATATTCGTGAAGATATAAATGGCAAATATTTCGAATGGGTCTGAGAAATCAGAAGTGAACCTATGGAATATAAACTGCGTTTATGGTTGAGTAACATAAAACTTCTGAAAATTTTGAAATTTGAAAGATGGCGGAGTTCTTGAACGCTCAAAAATGGAAAATATGTCATTTTATCATTTCATTGATCTTATCTAAATATTTTAGTGTAGATCTCATATACCTCAGTATTAACTAACGAGCTCCACATTGTATACTATAAAGGTATAGGAACAAGTTGTCAAAAAATATGCTGCTAAAAATACTAAAAAGAATTCGAGCAGGTTTTTTAAACAATATTAAATTCTTATTTGGTTCGATATTTTCATCCATGTTATTAATAAATGAAACGTTCTTCGGGAATGTGAACTTTATTGCTGCCAATTACAAAAACTTTGCCAACGTTTCGAGGACTTTTCTCCTCTTTTTCAAGTTTAAAACACATATGCATATGTGTTTTAACCTTCTAAAGAATTGTAGATAGATATTCTCAAAATTTTCAAATTTTTAGTATCTTCATTCGATCCAAAATATATTTAATTCGAGTTTTCGCAATTTCAGGAAGTGTGCATAACTTTTCAGGCCCAAAAAACTTTGAAATTCTGCCTCAAATGAGCATCCAAAACTCAAAATTCGGTTCAGTGATATAGCCGAAATCAGAAGTTAGAAACCAAGAAAATTTCTCATTTTATTGGGAACTTCTATTTTGTGACTGTCCATACCACATATTTCAAAAACCCATTGAATAAAGATTGTAGAGAATAAAATTTTACGTTATATAGACACCTCTATACCGCAATCTTCCAATTCAGTCATTTTGAAATACTACATTTGGCTTCCATTCTAAATAGCTTCTTCTTTTCGTATGTATGTCCTGAGTTGCACATTCTCGTTACATATAGGGTGTGAGGCCTACGTTGAATACCTTGTTACGACTAAGAACATTTCATTGCAAATTTCTTAAGATATACCCAATCAGAAAACTAGTCATATTATAATTATAGAAATATTTACACCCTGAGTAGAGTTTCGAAGAAGAATGAATCAAAAACATTTCAAATTATAACAAAGTTGTATATTTCCACTTAAAAATTAATCTCTAACTAGTAACTATTATTAATATCAATTGATGAAGTAATAAGAATATTTTAAAATGACATGGCATTAATAATATATGAATTAAAACATGTTATAAAAATCAAAGGAGAAAATAAGGCAGCCTTCATGTTAGCATTTTCTTAGATGTCGATGGCCCTTCATCTACATCGAGATCCTTTTCATCGGAATCATCTTCAAAGGTTCTGTCCTCACCTATTTCTGCTTCTACGGCGATCGGCATGTGGGACAAACCCTCATTCTTTAACGGAGAATTCTAGCATACCTGGCCGTAGAAGTTGAGGCAAATTGTTGAACATTATCTACTTGCCTGCAGCTGCACTTCCCTGTATACCCCTTCTCGCATTCGCAGGGCACTGTGTTGAGGATTTCAGGTGAAATGGTTCTTTCGTGTTCATGGCGGGGAGCATGCCAAGGTCCGTCCCCTTCCTACCCCAGCTGAGAGGATCTTATCATACCAACCCTGGATTTTTAGAGGTAGATGGGCGGCGACTGCATTTGTTGGGGGTGGAGAGGCCAGATAGAAAGTTGGCTTTATGGATTTTTCACCCTTAGGTGAATATGGGGCTTAAAGTTGCCCTGCCGAAATGAGGTACTCAGGATCAGCATCTGCATGTTGGAAAACTTTGACAGCCTCCTGTAAAGCCATGTTATTTTCAAGGAGCTTGACAAACTTCAACCTCCCTTGGCGAAATAATGCATAGGTTGTATAACATCCACTGATTACATGTAGGAACAAAAGGTTATGTTTGACAACAGAAGAGAAGCTGAAATGACTGGCAGAGTATAACGTGATCTGTGAGGTCCCTTTTCCAGGTTTCATGTCGTAAATGTTTGAGGAATCTAGTGCTTTAGCGGTTTATATACCAATAGATTGGTGTGCCCTTCAATTATCATTGAGCTTGCCTCACTTCAATTTCCATGATCTGCAAATTTTTCACACAGCACGGAGATAAGCCGTTCTTTGTTGCTGTCGTTGGACAAAAATTCTGCTTCAGCATGGTTGCAGTCATCGTTTCAGTGAACACCACGTTTGCATGAGAGTACTTGCTTTTACGGCAAAGACGCTCAGCTCATTTGATACTCTTTAGAGATGCATCATCTGGGTAACTATCAATTTTATGGGTTTTTCAACAGAAGTATCTGTTTCGAAGATATGTGGTCTTGGAAAGTCGCAAAATGTGAGTTAGCGAATTTTACTTTTACATGTTTCTGTACTTTGATTCAGTCTACACCTTTGAACCCAAATTTAAGTTTTAGATCTTCATTCGACGTAGAGTTTGATCTTCTTCAATATTGAATGAAATGACATTTTCCGTCCGACATACCGTTTTGTGCTACAAGCAAAAACCTAAAAAACAGCGAAAATTTCGCGTTTATTTGGCTCTCAACAATTATGCACACCTCCTGCGCTAACTCGAATTAAACGCATTTAGGACCAAATGAAGGTATTAAATACTTTCCAGCTTACTGGAAATCAACTCTTCATCCTTATGGATTTTATTTTCACAGATGGGTGAAAATGAGAGAAAATTCATGAAAGATTTTTTGTTTTGTATTGTATTGTTAAACTTTTTCTTTCTTCAAATTTATGGAGAAGATGTTTTTGATTGTCTTTGACGGATAAGAAATGATTGGCGAATCCATATATGGTTTGCACTTTCGATAACATATACGCTATAAATATATTATATATTCTAATGCATCTTGTATATGCCTTGAAAATAATTTACTTTGAATGCTGCAACTAGTTTTGTATTTGATAAATAACGAATGATAAACATATTTTATATACTTCTGATAATATTTACCACAAATATATTGTCTATTCCACTTCATCCGGTATTACCTGGAACTGATTTAATTAAAATCATCTGCTCAATCTTGATTTTTGTGTACCTATCTATAGAATATTGGTGAAATCGGTATTACTTTACACATGAAAGCATATGCTGTGAAAAAACATTTATTATCCCTGAGCAAATTTATGATCATTGAACTATTGTTCAGTATATTTTTAGAATCTGGAAGAAAAAAAATAAACTTCCATAGCTCCTTCACATTGTGTTAGAGCGTCGATATATCGTACTTGAATTGAGTTGCTGTTACGGAAGTGGTGCCTTCTGGGTGCCTTTCTTCTAGGTATACAGAATTTATGTTTTTTTTAGGTTTCGAGGTTTTGCTCACCTTCACAGCACCTTTAAGTTGACTTCGGAGATTGAGAAATTGTATGTAAAAGAAAACAATAATGGGTGAAAATACTACTTTACTGACGGAGCCTTGCTCTGCCCGTGTTTTTTTAGTATGTTATTATGATCATATTATTAACGATTTTTTGAAGGTGGTAAATTCTATCGAAGCAAATATTTGTTTCATGTAATCATTAGGGAATATATCTTTATATATATATATATATATATATTATAATATAATTATATATATATATATATATATATATATATATATATATATATATATATATATATATATATATATATATATATATATATATATATATATATATTACATCAGTAACTATATACTTTTTTCAGTGTTATAATAAGAGCGGTCAAATCATCATTGCACTGCCGCCACACGAATGCTTCTGAGCTAGATCTGATATGTGTTGTAACCACTTTGAGCTCTCTGACTATAGCGGGTGGAGCTGCAGCATTCTCCAGATACGAAGGTTGGAGTTATTTCGACTCTGTATACTACTGCTTTATTACTCTTACAACGATAGGATTCGGTGACATGGTAAGAAATTTCTCACCGTTATATCTACTATTATCACTCAATAAAATAATTTGTGTAATTTCAATGAAAATTGCACCTTATGTCGTAGCAATTAGATTCGTTATGACTCGATAGGAATTATATTCACTTCTATTGAAATATAACATCTAATCTCGATATGAAAATTAATTTCAAACGCGTTTGTAACATTTTGGTGCGTTACATTTTCCATGTATTTTTGACATCAATTTGAAGTTTCCCCAATTAGGTGTTAATCTATACTGAAAACGCTATATTGTTTTCATTGTTCCAAAGTACTTTCACAAAACCTTTTCACGAAGATTTCTTAATGTGCGGCTTTGAATAGTTTTCAAATTTCTTATATACATACCTCTTCATATTCATAACTGCTTATATATAATATACTAGATAGCTAGTAATGAATTAATTACCGAATTAGCTAATTCTCATAATCAGATAGCCTTTTCACATTAGCCATTTATTCCTCTCTCTCTCTCCCTCTCTCTCTTTCTCTCTCTGTGTGTTTAATTTCTAGTGAGAAGACAAATATTTATTATCATGTTCATTTAGTTCATTTGTAGCGGAAATAGTTGTTGCATTTGACACATGATAATTACACAGATCTAGTTTCACACTAATAAATGTTTCACAAGAAGAAAATGTAAATATATGTGGTTTCTTCATTATATTGAAAGATCTACTAACTAAATACACCGAATTAATAGAAATTTCTTCATAGATAATAATAATTTATTCATCATAATGAATAAAAAGATTCATGGAGATTTTGAGTTCTGTCAGTGAAGAAAGGTTGGTCCATTTCTCAAAAGTGAAATCTTGAAATCCCAGATGAACTCGAACAAAAATGTAATGCTGTACCTCAATAACTTCACATTTATTTTCAATAAATTTCATACCATATTCTTCAAGATATGTACTTGAATACCCTTCTTACTACCAAATTCAGTTCTAGAAACTTTGGGACATTAGACAATTCTGAATTTTCATGAATGTACAACTTTCAAAAGAATTCGGCATAGTTCTTAGGAAATATATTCAGACACTCCAAATATTTTTGAGCTACGAGCTATCTATAAATCCCCACTAAGCATATCATAATGAAGTAGATGGCAAATGTCATGTTCTGAATAGTGAATCCGAGAATAGTATATATTTTATATATAAGTTTTCTACCGTTCAATAGATAAATAACACAATGTACTCTTTTTGTGGAATGAATATTAAATATTGAAAAAAGAAAATCGTACCCCTAAATCTTCAATGAAACTATAACTAATTTGTTAGATGGAATTATATGCTTATATCGTTTTATGTCAAATTCCAGAATACGCATTTCACATTATTCTTTCTTACTTAGGTAGCGCTTCAGAAAGACAACGCATTGAGTAAAAAACCGGAGTATGTGATGTTCGCACTTATTTTCATTTTGTTTGGATTAGCTATTGTTGCTGCATCTTTGAATTTACTCGTACTACGATTTGTTACGATGAATACAGAGGATGAAAGGAGGGATGAGGCGCAAGCCATGCAGGTGAGTTTTGTTTTCCACATATGAACTATTTGGCATTACAAGAGTATATATATAAATATATAAACAATGATTAAATAACTATTTACACTTATACTAAAAACAATAATCCATAGATATCAAAGTCTGAGTGGAATATGTGATTTCCATGGATTAAATGGTTTGCATAATATCCATCCGATTTTTGATTTCGGAAGCTCCGTTTATATTCTGTAATAATTCTGCTCTGAAAGCATTTGAGAGTTTTATCAATATCCAACTTATCAGATTTGATTTCTCATACTCTTGTGGATTTTTGTTTCATTATTTTTCATTTCTTTTCTTAACATATATATATATATATATATATATATATATATATAATCTATATATATATATATATATATATATATATATATATATATATATATATATATATATATATATATATTATATATATATATATATATATATAAATATATATATATATATAATATATATATATATATATATATATATTATATATATATATTCTATATATAGATATAGATATATATATATATATATATATTTTATATATATTTATATATACATATATATATATAAAATTAAGTGAACTAGGACATTTATTTGAAACTAATAAAACAAACCTCCTAGCGGAGCTGGTTAAAAAGAGTTCACGAAGCATCGAAATATCCACATCTACCCTAAACGGTAATTGGTGTCGCTGTGTCATATTTATATGCCATTGCGTTGATAGAAGGAAAATATAAAACCGTTTGAAATGTTGGTTTGGTTATCACTTCCGATAGATAAATGATACTGATGAGCCCCAATAAGGGCGAAACAGTCTATCTTTCAATTTCCATCGATTGTGATAAACAAATTAACATTTCTAACTCAATCTCAGTTATTTCTAACAATTACCGTCTAGGGTAGATGTGGATATTTCGATGCTTCATGAACTCTTATGACCAGCTCCGCTCGGAGGTTTGTTTGATTAGTTTCGAATGAATGTCCTAGTTCACTTAATTTTATAACCACGGGCGTGTTTTCCGTTTGACACGAATAATTCTTACTTATATATATATATATATATATATATATATATATATATATATATATATATATATATATATATATATATATATACATATATATATATATATATATATATATATATATATATATATATATATTATATATATATATATATATATATATATATATATATATACATCCATTTTGTTTACTATTTCAGGGTTTTAATTATTATTTACATTAATTTGTTCAACTATACTCTTCTCTATTTTGATTCAACGTTTAAAATCGAAATATTTACTGAACGATAAATCATACTATTGAAAGCTGCCATTTTTCGTTCGTAATATTGAAAAGCTATAGGTATATGTTATCCAGTTTTGTTATTTTCGGATCCAAATAAATGGTTGAGCTTTTTTTCTTTTCTTAACTTAAATTTATATTAGAGTGTGAAGAATTAATGAATGCTCGAAAAGTATCCAGTTACCCAAGAGTAACAATGAAACAACAATAATCATCCACTTATCTGTACCATTTAATGAATTGCCGGCTAATTTATCTATAAATACTTCAGTACTACTTTAAATCTGATTAATAAACTAAAGTAATTTAGTTCAAGGATATTTCCAAAAGTGACAGTATACTCATTTTATGAAATGATTCGTATTAAGGAACGTTTCTATTAGACTCAATGAATCATATTTTCAATTCGAGTGACTTAATCCTACTAGTTTTTAATTGAGAATTTAGACTGAAATTGACAATAATATTACATTATTTTTGTCATAAATTGCGACAGAAACACTGAAAAGCTGTAGTGAATGAAACTACTGATCTGATTTGATAGCCTTGCTTATGTAATTATGTATCAATGGATTCGACTCAATAATTTTTTATGTTTCATTTGTATATTATTTGTTGATTTTACCTTAGATACGGTTGCTATGAATACACCCATTATGCCCTAGGGCGTAATGAGCGGGCATAATGGATCATAACGCCCGCTAATTGTACGAGGAGAAATGAAGCAACTTCCATTGATTAAATACTTCATAATCCTTGTTGTATACGACTCTGGATTTCTCTGGAAATGAATCATTCGCAGCTTTGGCTGCATTTTCTTTGATATTCTTGGGTAAATTCATTTTTATTTCCATTATTTCTATAAGACTACACAAATAAAGCAGCAATGACATTCACTAAATAAGATGACAAAAATATTCACAAACGTCAAAATATCAACAAATGACATGCCTATTATGAGAAGAAAAACGAAAAGTATAGAAGCACTGAGCCGATTTTAAAATCGATTTTTCATTATAATAAACATTCATCCCTCGGGCCAAAGGCCCTCGGACCGAATATTTCCCTCCGGGCGTTAGGATCTTTATAATGCACTTGGTATATAAATAACTAATATGTGTCTATATTTCGTATTGAAATATTATCATAACCGTCGGCTGATTTCACATGTTTCTGGAATTTAGGAGTAAGACTCGGAGTTAGAACATATTCTAATAAGTTTTTATAGCCGAAGTTTAGACAATCGAAGGTTGATTGTAATTAATCCAAATTATCATATATAATACCACTAGAGATGAAATTTTGCCGGCAAAATTTCTCGATTATAATATGAAAGTTTGTTGCTTAGGCAATTTCGCGAATGACATTTGTATCAAAATCACGAGCCGTCAGGCGAGTGATTTTGGAAAAAATGTCATGAGCGAAATTGTCTAAGCAACAAACTTGAATGTTACAAGAGAGAAATTTTACCTGCTTAAATTTCATCTCGATTGGTATTCGACATGACTATTTCCAACAACACCAAGAATATAAGGACCAGAGACTCTGACGTCGGAGCCGCGTGACGTAGGCACAGCGAGGTACAAGCGAATTCAGCTTCACCGGTTAACCCTACTTTTTCAGTGTTTGTTTACTTCCCCACAGGAGCGACTTGTGTGTTTCTCCCTTGTTTTTTGTGATTTGTTGTAACAGGACTAATTAGTGTGCTATTTTTGTGTAATAGTAGTGGTGTGTCACCAAAACGAAATATTTAAAATGCTATATAGGTGCTTTGTACCGGGATGCCGCGGTAACTATAAAAATGGACCAAAAAAACATCTTTTCCGTTTTCCAACGGATGAAGTATGCTAAATGGGTGGCAGCTATTCACAGGAAAACTTTTTCTCCATTAACGTTCTCTGTGGTCTGTGAATTATATTTTGCCAAGGAAAATATAATCACTTGTTCTACTGCAACGGATTCCAAAACCGGCGAGTATATAACTGTTAGTTTAAAAATTCCTAGACTAAAACACGATGCTGTGCCCACCAAACTCCCAACTTGTCCTTCTTATTTATCAAAAACAATCAAATTTCGTCTGAGTCAGTGATGTAAAACTCCGCGAATTAGAAAATAAAAGTTTTGCGATCTTCATATTATGATTTTGAACATTTTTTTAATGTTTTAAACTCATTTCAACTGCTTAAAGGTTGGTTGAAAATAAATGCTACTAGTAAAGTCACATTATTCAGAATGAAATATTCTCCTGGGCCTGTAATGACGTATTCTGTACCTAATAATAAGCTCCGATTTGAAAGTCGAAACATTTTTATATGAATGCGAAATACAAATACTGCGAAAAGACCTTAAAGCTGATTCGAAGATTCCCTTTACTTCCCATAATATAAGTGAAATCAAACATTGATTATATGCATAATAATATATATGCATAATAATGACAAAAACTCTGGAAAACTTCCTGAGAAAAGCGATGAAATTGAAAAAGTTTTAAAACATATTTCCAGTTTACCTATTAGATTCATTGGCGTTGAATATGTTAGATGTTGAGGACAGTTTCCAAAATAATTCATCTTTAGCTGGAGCTTTAGCTTTTTTATCTGAGCAACTGAAATTACGTACATCGAACAAGGCAAGATATCGGTATTCGAATAACATTGTCCCAAAGACGTTATCGTACGAATAGTTTTATATGCATATAATATAATATTCAACAAAATTTTAGATTTCGAGGAAACTTTTTTGACAGTTCGTAATAAACGGGCATTTGTTACTCAATATGTTTTGAAATTTCTCTCAGAAAACGACCATCTACATAATGATAGCAAAAAAAATATTCATAAAATTCATGAGATTGCAAAAATTGTGATTACCTGTGCAGTAGATACACTCGTTAAAAATCACTGTGGAAAATCAAACGACCGATTAACGTCATGCAAAATTCGCAAATTGAAGATTTTGATTAGGTACATAAGTTTTGGTAGTAATGGTATTTGCTTTGAAATTTCGTTTTCCATAATAAAATCGAATGGGGTACAAAGAAGTGCTCAGTTGACGACTGGTACTCTCTTTAAACCGAAAGCCCTTCAAAAATTTCAAAAAACCTAATGCTTTAGCGGTTCGCGTTATCCAACGCACAACGATGTGACTTCGGGTCTGCCTGCCTGTTGTGACGTCACTCAGCAGCCTCGAGTCCTTATATTCTCGGTGTTGTTGCTATTTCACGATTAAATATGTGTAACAGTATATGGTCACATTTGAGAAAGTCACCTATGAATGTGAGAAATGTAAAAATATTATCGATGAAATACTAACATACTAAGTTTTGCCGGCTTGCTTGTTTTATCGCTGTGAAACGAGAGTTGCTATGGAAACTTCCTCACTAAAAATGGAATGAGTGAAATAGTCAGAGTTATTACTGTATTATCTTTATTAGCTATGGTGAATATGATATCATAAGACAGTGTTTTCTGTCTGTTTAACATTACAATGGACATTTCTGATATTTTGGTATTGTAGTTTTTAAATTCGTTTTTCATGATATTAGAAGCTAGGTGTTTGGCCAGTGGGTTGTCTGGTAAGTTTGTAATAGGCATATCATTGTCTACTTCAAATTTTTAGAAATTATTATGTAAGCAGATGCATATCTAGCTTCTCAGTCGAAAATGTCGAATCCTATATTATGAAACCTATCCAGGCATTTAAAATGGACTACTCTCATGTTAATATAGTTGATATCACGATAATTAAAAATCATCTTCTTTCGACAGTCTTAGTTTACTCTCCACAATTGTACTCGAGATTCCATACTTGATTTACATCAGGTATCGATTCAGAATTTAAAAAAAGCAAATACTTGCTTTTTGGTCTTGTGGTAATTAAAAAAACTACTCAAATGTGCAAAAAATCAACAATTCTTATATTCGATCAAACTATTCTACGCTACTATTTAAATTGCATAATATAGAATTCCAGACTCTGATTGAGAAACTAAATACTCAGTTAACATAATGTGTCATAACTAATTCAACTTGCAGCAACGAAAATGAAATTTTGTTCTTAGTAACAAACCGGAATCAGAGAAAAGGAAATTACTAACATCAGTTTTTTGAAAATTATTGGGAAACTATATATTTTATTATACTTCACCCAATCTTTATTTCAATAGAAGAGAAATTGATTTATCACAAAAAAGTTTCAAATATAATATAGAACAAACTATTCTACTCGTAACTTCAAAGAACTTGACGAAGATACTGAAATAGCTGTTAGAAACATGCTTGACAACCCATTGGTCAAACAAACTTCGAATATCACAAAAATCGATTTAACAACTACAACACCAAAATCTAAGATATGTCCGTATTTTAGTCAATCAAACAGAAAACAGTTTGTAATAATTTTATATTCACCAAAGCTGACAGAGATAAAACTCTAACAGCTCCGAATAATTGGTATTATTTACAAAAAACCTTAGATTTTGTAGGCCTAAATTTCAGAAAAATATGAAATCATCCGACTGTAGATACCTTATACTAATATTTTGATGAAAAATACATTCAAGTATAAACTCATTATGTCGAATCCCTTGGTTTAACAATTTTACTCTTTGTTAAAATTACATAGACCAGGCTATCCAATCAGACCAGTAATGTGATTCACTACAGCTCCTTCAGTGTTTTCGTTGCAATTTTTAATAAAAATGATACAATACTATTATAAAGTTCAGTCTCAATTTTATTTTCAATCAAAAACTTGTATGATTTAGTCAGTTGAATAGAAAATATTCATTTACCACTCAATTCCATACTGATACAGTGTGTCACTAATCCCTTTCCAAGTATCGCAGCCTTCTCTTCTGACTCTAATAAAAAAAAAGCTCCCTAATGCCAATCTTATCTATCCTTTCATAAAATCAGATATTGTATAAAATTTGATGTGGTACTTGTACTGAGTCTTATATTGGGAACATTTCCAAAAGCTTTCAGACCAGAATTTCAGGACAAAAACGAAGCTTTGATAATCAAAACTTGGATTTGTATTTTGCAAACCATTCAATCCATGAAACTTACGAGCAAGTAAAACTAAATTTTCTAGAATCGCTATACATTTTTAAATATGAATATGCAGGCCTACTATTGAATAGCCAGATTGACCATAGTACACAAGCTGACTTTTTAATCTCTTCAAAATCTCTATCTAATTGCCGTATTAACTCCTTTAACCTAAATTGTTATATACATCTTCGTTATTATCGAATGTATTCAAGAAATGTAATCAGTTTGCACTCTGCATCTGAAGAAGATGTCTTACCGACAAGTACGTTATGCATTATTATTCTGCATTTAGTATCAGCCATATCAATTCAGAATATATATATATATATATATATATATATATATATATATATATATATATATATATATATATATAATATTATATATATGAGAAATTACTTTACTAAAAATATTTTTGATTACAGGCATCGGTTTACGTGGTATGAAATAAGGTTATTTAGATATAATTAAATTATTCAAAATTAAAAGGTGAAGCACTTGTTTAATCACAACTTCATTTCAAAGTTATAAGCAACATTAATATTTCTTATAGAGAGGTTGAAATGCTGTATGTATCGAAATAATCTTTTATAACCTTCTCAACTGTTTCTAAATATGACCTATAAAATAAATTCACTTGAGTTCTCACAAATTGATTCAGTGAATCTCAAAGTTCCAAATTTATTTAGCATGTTTCTATTATATTCAATTATGGAGAAATTTACAAATTATTTAATTTTTAAAGGTAATATTTAGTAAGTACTTTTCAATTAGTAACAATTAAATTTGGTAAAATTATCTATGAATGTTTACCAATAATCAATTGATCTCGAAGTCCATGATAGTTACTATCTTAGAATCTTCCAAAGATTACTTCTGATTAGAATGATTTAGTGAAAATAAAATTAATTTCTCATGAAAATAAATATTTTTAACATCAACGAACTTTGTGTTGGAGTAAATGAAAGATAATGGCGAATAAATCTATAAAATAGTACACTTCAGTACCTGTCTATTCGAGATATCTATGTTATTCATATTTTAAGCAAAATTTTGTAAATATGCATATTCCTACATATTAGAATATCGACCTATTCAATTTTATCTAAACAACTAAACTGTCACCTAAGACGAATCGTCCCAATACAGATATTTTTTGAAAACATCAATGGGATCAAATCGTTTTAACATATGATTTAACTCAATATCACTTGTCTTCATAAAATATCACCAGCAATAGGGTTAACTTTGTTGAAAGGCAATTTCTGCATAGTAAAATTTTAGAAAATTATTGATGTCTAATAAATAAAATATATATGTGTACATATGCATGTATATGTATATATATATATATATATATATATATATATATATATTATAATTAACAAAACTGAATTTGAATTTACTACGTTTATTATCACAAAATATTTTGAAAAATATAACACTGCGATTGCAATAATTGCAATAGTAAATTTCGGTCACTAGACCATCATCGGGCAGATTGAGTTAAGAAGTTCTTAACTCAATCTTTTTTTTATGGAGACTATTTTCAAATTGTAATATATTATAATTGTGATTAAAGGTATGTTTTTCTTGAATAAGATGGCACGCATAATTAGATTCAGTTTGCTGCTTAATATAGCTACGTTGGTGTTCGTGTATTCGAGTTTTGAAATTTCTAATTGTAAGTCCTATATAGAATTTTTCACAATCGTTACAGTCGAGTTTATAAACACCAGTACGTTCATCTCTATGAATTTATGAATTTTTGATTTGTTGTTTTTAATCAATTTTCCAATGCTATTATTGGTTTTATATATATATATATATATATATATATATATATATAGATATATATATATATATATATATATTATATATATATATATATATATATATATATATATATATATATATATATATATATATATATATTATATATATATCTCTAGCGGCTACCATCAGACCAAATGGGTTAAAATTTGATATCTGGTGTTGTTTTCAAGGTCGAACGAAACTATGAACATTTTAGCTTCTACAAAATTTATGAAGGGGGAACGTGGGCGGAAATTTTTCGAACCGGAGGTAAAATTTGTGGAAATTAATTATAAATAAAAAATTTTGGTACGTGATTGAGTTAATTTGGGGTACGATCCTTCAAGAGTTTCAACTTTTTTTCCTCAACCGCGCAGCACTTCGCGGAAATTATACTTATATATTCACATATACATACAGGATAATTAATAATTTCATCACTTTGCTCTGACAGGAATAATCTGAATGAAATGCTTTTGTTAGCTTGATCTGTATGTAACGAAATATTTTTTGTGTATAGTCGAACATAGACGAATTTTGTAAATTATCCTAGTAAGGTGCCTTATATTTTGATATATTATAGAAAGATTCGAAAAATCCACATGGAGTTACTTTATGGGTGTTTTTCTCATATTTTTTTGTCTGAAAATCCTAGTTTTATTTTTCATGATAAAAGTACAGTGAAAATGAACGTAATTTAAGAAGCGAATGACGGGCGAATATAGATTTCGTTGTATACGGCAGGGGAGTTTGTTTGATGGTGTTATATTCTGCACGTAGGGCTTTCAACCTTTGGCATATGTTAGAAGAGGTGGAGAGTCGATAGAACATAGATAAGGGGGCTCGTTTATTTTTTGCCTAAAACAAGTAGTTTTGGTGATAAAGAAATTTTTGTGAACTCGTGGTATGGGTATAAGATTAATATCTTCTGCTCGTAAGATGCAAACTCGTCAATATATTACAGAAAATTTTAAAATCGACAGGGACTTGCTTCGATGATATTTTCAATTTTTGTACCAGCATCATTTTAGATTATAATCTAGGTGGAAGTTTGTCATAAAAATTTATTCAATGCGAGTTTCCTCAATTTTCAATGAATAATCGCATCCTCAATTAAAAAACAAATTTTCTATATAATTTTTCGGAATAAATTATAACAACAAAGCTGTCTGAGTCAATTAGAAATAAAAAGACAAATATTGAATTCATCTCTCGTGATTGCCTATTAGCAAGTTTATCTTATCTACTTTCCTTTGAATGTACTCCGTTTTTCGAGCACTTCTTGATTTACCGCTCAAATGAGGTTAGTCAATTTTATCTAAAAAGAAAATAAGAAAATATTCATTGAAAACAAACTACTTCGAAAAAGTAATAAAATTCTTCTCATTTTAGGCTTTAGCAGGGGCAGTTCGATTGGAAGGTGATGTAATAACGGCCAATGGATCCATCCTCAGTGGACAATTTGGTCATCATTGTACAGAAACCACATCATTAGAAATAGAAGAAACTTCTGTATGTTCCTGTCACTGCGGATGCTTCGCCACGAACAATAGAAATAGGTAAGTAATACGTTGTTTGCCATAAAAAACATCGATATTAAAAAAGTTAATCTGAACAGTCATAAAATTACCACGAACAGTCGAAACGATATCATATGCTTATATTCAGTTTACTAGTGATAAATTGTTTGGCGAAACCATTTTGAAAATAGTTATATGGTACGAGCTTTGGTTAACAGGATAAATTGCAAGTACTATTATTTTACATATTCTAGTAAGAATATATTCATGTTGCGGAGGTAACACGTTCTATTCATAATAAATGTGATACAAGAGTACTAAAATACCGAATTTCATATTTCATAATTCTTTGTGAATATGTAGAAAACTGTTTTAATTATCGCAACTCATATTTCATATTCCATAGTCACCAATATGGAAAGCAAAGTACAACTAAAGAGGTGTAAGTACCTAGTTTTTCTTAAGGGTAAAATGATCTTTACAACCCCACGCGGTGATAACTACACTTCAAACCTTGTATGAAATAAGGAGTCCAGTGGTACCCCTACCTACAGTTTAACGCCGGTTCCGAACGGCCAATTGGCTTGTAAACTATGTACATTACCCAACATTTTTCATCATAAATAACCACTAAATTCCGGACATATACAACACCCAAGAGCGAGGTGGGACTCGAACCCACAATCCTCGGTTTACAAACGGTATAAGGCGGTTCACCTTACCGCTGGTCTACCGAGGCCTCTGCATTTGAAAGGTTATGAAAGCTTCTTCTGAAAGCTGAAAAATAAATTTTTTTGCCATTTTTTGTTTTTAGGTATACATGTCTAGTTTAAATTTTCGCGAATCTATATAATATTTGTTTATATATATAATATATATAAATATATATAAATATATATATATATATATATATATATATATATATATATATATATATATATATATACATATACAGGGTGATTCACTGTGGATGGCACATTAGACGTTTCTGGTGAACCATACAACGGATCACTCTGAAAATTCAATGGACATAGTTGGACATTCTCTACCCAACTAAAATATTTTCGGAAATGCGGTATTGCCACTTCTATTAGAAAGTAGTAGCAACGTTGATTTTTCAAATAGAACTACCTGCATATTATATAATTTTTAGAATCTCCAACAATTTCCAAACAACTTTCCCTAATATTTCCCTATACCTATCTGTTACCGTTTTCGAAATTAAAATTATTTTCTTTTTTTTTCGTCGAAAATCGAGACCTCTAAAAACTCTGATATCTTTGAGCTAAGAAATACAACGATATCGAAATTTCGGTTTAAGTTTGCTGATACTTGGGGGCTTCCTACACTTCAGCCTATACTCCGTTATTTCAATACAGGGTGGTCAAAAAACACAGTTATTTTGTTAGCTTGAAAAAGTAATTGTAAGTTGTTTATTTCAAATGGAATACCCTGTATATTATTAAAAATTCGAAAAGCTGCTAAGATTTCCGTTTTATCTATGTATATCATACCTATACCTAACTAGTCAAGTTTCGGACTTATGAGCACTTATTTGTGAAAATGTTCCTTGAACATGGTATCCCCTTGGTATTTGCTAAGCATGTCATGATTACTATTTGACAGTAACGTTGTGACAATCTACTAATAATATCGACACTTTCATCACTTCAGAAGTCAGAAATACCTTCAGAAACGATGGAAATAATTTATTCAAATGAAGTTCTTATGAATTTGTTTATTATTTTTGGACAGTGTGATAAAATTATCACAATTATAGAAAGTTCAATGAAATGTATCCGAATCTACCGCCAATGAACCTCAAGAAATTTATACGAATTAAGAACAATTTCAAAATGTATGGATCAACTTTAAAAGCACCAAGAAATGTACATCAACCCGTAACTTCCGAAGATAACCAAATTAATGTCCTTGCATATTTTCACACATTTTTTCCGAGTTATTGATAAGAAGTGCTGAAGAAGATTTCGGTACAAAATATTCATCTTGAAAAGACATAACATGCATGATTACAAATTTACCAAAATTCAAGCTATGAAGCCTCAAGACCCTCAACAGAGAGATGAATTTTGTGAAATGATGTTAGTACGCACTGAAGAATATCCATTTTTTTTAAAATAAAATAATTTGGATTGATGAATCGAAATTTTCAAGAGAGAGGTTTTTCAATAGAAATAATTGTCATTTTTGGAGCAGTGAAAATCCTCACTTCACAAAAAAAGTCGGATATCAAGAAACATTTAGTTATAATGTTTTTTGCATGTTAATGGGCAGCAAATTGAGGTACCTGATATACGAGGAGTCATTAACATCCAGAAGCTACCTGAATATTTTGGAAAATAATGTAGAGAACTTCGTCGATAATCTTCCTCTCGAAGTATATCGAAACTGTTGGTACCAACTAGATGGGGCTCCTGCACATTGTTCAAGAGAAGTGAGCGCAGAACTAGAAAGACTTTTTGACGATCGGTGGATAAGGCGCTTGGGACCGTGGAATTGGCCAGCGAGATCACCCGATCTTAATCCATTAGATTTTCATTTTTGGGGAATGTTTAAAGAAAACGTTTACAAAATACCCGTGCGTTCGAGAGAAGAATTGTTACAGAGGATCACCCAAACATTTGAAGCTTTGGATCCGAATGAAATCAGATCTGCCACGACAAAATCAGTCAATACCCGTTGACAGCATTTTGAAGTGCTTGGCCAGCGATTCGAACATATTTTGAAATATTCCACATAATTGCTTCCTTTTTTTATAATCATTTGTATCAATATTTCCACTATCAAGTTATTTGGTACTTTTTTAAAGTTGATCCAAACATTTTGAAATTATTCTGAATTCGTATAAATTTCTTGAGTTTCATTGGCGGTAGATTCGGATACATTTCATTCAACTTTCTACATGTCCTGCTGATAATTTTATCACACTGTACAAAAATAATGAACAAATTCACAAGAACTTCATTTGAATAAATTATTTCCATCGTTTCTGAAGGTATTTCTAACTTCTGAAGTGATCGATATTATTAGTAGATTGTCACAACGTTACTGTCAAATAGTAATCATGACATGCTTAGCAAATACCAAGGGGATACCATGTTCAAAGAACATTTTCACAAATAAGTGCTCATAAGTCCGAAGCTTGACTAGTTAGGTATAGGTATAATATACATAGATAAAACGGAAATTCTAGCAGCTTTTCGAATTTTGAATAATATACAGGGTATTCTATTTGAAATAAACAACTTACAGTCACTTTTTCAAGCTAACAAAATGAATGTATTTTTTGACCACCCTGTATTGAAATAACGGAGATGAGGCTGAAGTATAGGAAGCCCCCAAGTATCAGCAAACTTAAACCGAAATTTCGATATTATTGTATTTCTGAGCTCAAAGATATCAGAGTTTTTAGAGGACGATTTCCGAAAAAAATAGAAAATAATTTTTATTTCGAAAACAGTAACAGATAGGTATAGGAAAACATTAGGAAAAGTTGTTTGGAAATTGTTGGAGATTCTAAAATAATATAATATGCAGGTAGTTCTATTTAAAAAATCGAAGTTGCTACTACTTTCTAATAGAAGTGGCAACACCGCATTACTGAAAATATTTCAGTTGGGTAGAGAATGTCCAACTTTGTCCTCCATTGAAATTTCAGAGTGATCCGTTGTATGGTTCACCAGAAACGTCTAATGTGCCATCCACCGTGAATCACCCTGTATATATATATATATATTATATATATATATATATATATATATATATATATATATGTGTGTATATAGATATATATATATATGTATATATATATATATATATATATATATATATATATATATATATATATAATATATATATACATATATATACATATATATATATATATATATATATATATATATATATATATATATATATATATATATTATACATATATATACATATATATATATATATATATATATAATATATATATATATATATATATATATATATATATATATATATATATATATATATATATTATATATATATATATATATATATTGGTACAATTATGATGGAACAATAAATGAATACTGAAGAAACAATTTTGTCACAAGTACAGAGTATCCAATATGAATAAAGTGAGTATATAGATAGGCATCTTCGCCAATGAATATTTATTATACTCTTCACTAGAATGCAGTAAACATCATTTTTCCTTTTTTCAAGGTTTACAGCGAAGAGATCACCTACTCAAATAAGGCACCTACTTCCAGTTTTACCGATGCATGAGTTACATCTTCCTCATGGGCCTGTCGTCCCCCCACCGGCTATATATCCTAATCACAGGGCCTCAATTTGACTTAGAAGTGCCATTGAACCAAGAACATTTTTGTGAATTTGTGATAATATGAGTAAATTGGTGCGATAATGGACGGACTGCTCGATGCAGCGTAATCTTACATCAACTGTTTTTTAATACTGATGTGAATGATTACCGATTACATCATTCTAAAATTTCTAAAATTTTTATATACCGTTAAACTAAGGCTATCAGAATCGAAAGGTAAGCTTCATTTTCAAAATAATGCTCAAATGTTAAGAGGAAATTGTCGTATGATGATGTTCTAATATCATGTTATATACATGGTTTTATCAGTGGGAAGAAATTCTTTATGTTTTCATTGTTTTTTATAATTTTTTCTATAGTAAAAGTACTCCTGCTAACCCTATGGGATATGTGTTATCCTCAGTTTTACAATTATTATAGAGAAGAGTCTTGTACTATTCGAAGAAATTGGTCATGTTTGAGCAATTATTTTTATAACAAACAAACAAAATATGAACAACTTTCCAAGTTTGTTCATTCATCGTGGAAGCCAATTTTTTCAGAGAATATTTTATTTATACTGGCTCAGGAAAATGTTTTTCTATTAAATAGTTGATGGAATCCGTCGTTACTACGTGATAATTTAACATGATTAACAAAACTAAATTTGAATTTACTACGTTTATTATCACAAAATATTTTGAAAAATATAACACTGCGATTGCAATTTCGGTCACTAGACCATCATCGGGCAGATTGAGTTAAAAACTGAATACAGAATAATTATAGATTTGCGCTTACGGGTGGGAAAGGATTATTGCAGGTAGCTAAATAGACAAGAGGAACATATTTCAAGAAGGGCTAATCGAGTGAATTTCACAAATTGGTACAATACAATGTTCTTAGAAAAGTCATTATTGTTTAAATACACTAAATATAGGAGAATATATCAAGTCAATCTGGTCGTTCAGCAAGATATCTTTTGCATTATTATTGAGTTCAAAAATTTTTTATGTTTCTAAGTAAGGAACCAAACTTACTTACTTAGAATCATTAGAAATTTTTAAACTCAATAATAATGCAAAAGATATCTTG
Source organism: Cynegetis impunctata (assembly GCA_030704885.1). Taxonomy (NCBI): domain Eukaryota; kingdom Metazoa; phylum Arthropoda; class Insecta; order Coleoptera; family Coccinellidae; genus Cynegetis; species Cynegetis impunctata. Next base: position 11,895 of record JARQZK010004554.1, on the reverse strand, counting down.
CTGAACGGCCAGATTGACTTGATATATTCTCCTATATTTAGTGTATTTAAACAATAATGACTTTTCTAAGAAAATTGTATTGTACCAATTTGTGAAATTCACTCGCTTAGCCCTTCTTGAAATATGTTCCTCTTGTCTATTTAGGTACCTGCAATAATCCTTTCCCACCCGTAAGCGCAAATCTATAATTATTCTGTACTCAGTTCTTAACTCAATCTGCCCGATGATGGTCTAGTGACCGAAATTGCAATCGCAGTGTTATATTTTTGAAAATATTTTGTGATAATAAACGTAGTAAATTCAAATTTAGTTTTGTTAGTCATGTTTTTCTATCGGTCTTTTAATGAGCTAATAATCCATCTATTGTAAAAGTGTAGTCGTATCCCGTAAACACCGCGCAAGAGTTGTAGTTGACAGTACAGATGCCTATTGTATGATAATCTTCCATATAAATGGATATTCTTACTGTATCAAATTATATGAAAGTGGTTTACTTTTAGCAGGCTCGATAATGATCAGGCATCACAGATTTGTTACAAACTTATAGATTCAACTATAAAATATATTTGTCCATACCACTGTAAGCAATCGAATATATTATCAAATGGAAACAAAAATAACTTCATGAGTCTGTTTACCAAATTTTTAATATGTAATAATTAATGGCAAATTGGGAGATGAAATTAAAAAATAAAGCAACAATATCATTTTTATATCATATGTATCCAATTTCAACTGTCGATATTATTTTCAACTTACTTCATACGATATTCTTTTTTCTTCTTCGTAGTGAGATAAGCAATTGGAACATAATGGAAAATTTCTGTTATAATTGCTATTCTATACAAGATTATATCTTTTGCGTATAGTGATTATTTATATTTTATAGTTTTTGATGTCGTTTTTACTGTTTTTCCAGTTGATAAAAATAATCTTGAGTTTGTTCCCGTGCTATGATAGGAGACGCGGTTTCATTAAATTGTTGTTAATTTCTGCAAGAGTTTCGATGTTCTATTACTAGCATAGTTCAACAGTTCGACAGTTATTTTATATGCTTTTTCATTTCTCATACTTTTTTAAGCTTAATGAGCTTGTTCACGAAAAAAAATTTTTTGAATTTTAGATTTTTCCGCGAACGTTTAAGACCTCAAATTAATTAAAGAAATTGGACCAAACGAAAACGGGGCGTGGTTACCTGTCACACGGCAGATGCGATACCTAAAGCTACAGTTCCACCGGAGAAACATTTTTGTTGGTGTTGAGTGTTTCCGAAAATGTTCCCAAATGTTCCTAAATGTTTCTTTAAATTTCTTTAGGTTTCGGCAACAAATGTTGACTGTTTCTACTGAACAATATGCAACTATTGATAATTTTAGTTGCTTCAGTGGAAACAAGAAATTTACGTAGAGGAGACCGGGGTTAGTAGCCGCACTTTTGAATTTTTTCAATATATATTTTGATGTGTTTAATGTAAATAAATGTTAATTGGTCTATCGAATACTTTTTTGTCTTAGGTACATTCTGACATGCTTGATAATTTTTCAACAACACAAGTTTTTGAAAAAAAAATTAAATTTCAATGAGAAGCACGGTGCGGCAACCTACCCCGCTTTGGGGCAAATTTCCGCAGCGATGGGGTACGTTGCCGCGGACATCCTTTTTCTTGAAAATTACAAACACATCGAGTCTAAGTATACATTTTTAATTTTATTAAATATAAAAACACAAAAAAAGTATAAAAACACAAAATTGTTCACAAATGACTAAAGACTAATTATCGTTCTCGCTTAAACAATTAATACAACGAAAATCAGAGTTATCTCCCTCGACGCAGTCACAATGTGCCCACTGGTGACAGGAAACACATTGGATCCAATTTTCGCCAGGTTTACTATTTTTGAATGTATCAAAACAGTACAGACAAGGACAGTCTTCGTCATCACTAGTATGATTCAAACTGTTAATTTGTTTGTCTATTGTTGGCTTACTTTTTTTGCTACGAACATTTTTATTTATGTTTTCCTCATCATCTTGTTGAAACACTTTCCTTTTAGATGGGACCTTCTTGTTCTGTTCATCCCTAAGAGCCTCTTTGACAGGGGTATCTGTCAATATTGCCGTTTGTCGACATGTTCTTCCTCGTTTTGTTTCTTTTCGTGGACCCGCTTTTGGAAGAGGCTTTAATTTAAGAGGTGTAACTTTTTCAGTAGTGATTTCTGGTGTATGTTCTCTTATACTATCGTTCGAGGTACCTGGTTGAGATTCTATTTCGCGACTAACTTCACCAATTTGATTACCCCGACCTTGATCACAACTTTCCGTTGGAGCGTCTCCATTTTTATTTAAATCACTTTGTTTTTCTGTACGATCTGTCTATGTTGCCGTAAGTTTCTACCTATGGCAAAAAAGAGAAACATTTAGCAACAAAATGTTCTTCAATGTTCCTCCGGTGGAACCGTAGCTAACCTAACGTTTGGAACACCGCGAGTCTGACTGTGTATATTGTATGTACCTACCGTGTTGTCGCGTAATGCCCGCTCTACACTCGCGGCGCGAAAGATCGCGAAGCCGCGAAAACGCCAGTGTAGATGGGTTCGCGTGTTCGCGTTCGTGCTTCGCGCTGTTCCCCGATCGGTGTTGGTTTTTTGGCCCGCGACAAAGGGCCGCGCTTGATTCACGGTGCGAAGCTTTGCGAGTGTGGAGGGACACGCTTCAACGCGAAATTCACTGCGTGGATCGCGGCGTGAATTCACAGCAAGATTAGCGGGCGAGTGTAGAGCGGGCTTAAGGAGCAAAACGCTGGATAGTGCAGTCACCAGCGGTACAAATCTGTAAAACCGTGGAATTTTGAGAATCAACACCGATTTTGATGAAAATTAGAATTTGAGCTTTACTTACCCTCTTCTTCGAAATCTATACCTACTCTGACGGAATGTGATTTTTATTATTTAGGGGTTAAAACTACCCCTTATCGCAAAAAACTAAAAAAAACGTAGATTTTAGCATGTATTCAGTTGAAATAAAGTTTAAATGAATTATTTGTAGATCTGTTGATATACTCAAACAAGTTTACGATTAATCAGACAGATGCAACCCCTTCAAACCATCCCCTGATGGTAGTAATTTCTAAAACTAGTTTCAATGATATTTATAACTTGAAATAATTGAAAGTTGCGTCATTTTGAATTATTGTACTTTATTTAAATGAAATTATCATTTGCCGAGACGCTTCAACCCTTATAAGTCTTCTTCTGAGAATATGAATTATTGAAAAATAATCTCAATGATTTTTTTACAATAACAAATGATTTAAAAGTGTACTAATATTAAATCGAGAATATATCATCAGTGATATAACTCTTTTTTTAAACACAACTCTTATAAAAGCCACCCCTTGTGAAGAAAAATATAAATATTGCGGTTTTTTTGCAGTTATAATGAGAGAAAATGATAAATATTTATATATTTATCATTTTTTTATAGTTTTTCGTTTCCTCGTCGCTCTCGGTATCCACATCTTCCTCTTGGTCTATAAAACTGGTGTCCTGTTCAGACAAGTCTTCACTGCTGGTTCTGCACATTGCATTTCAAAAGAGACCTACTCGTTGTTAACCGACCGCTGAATCGCATCCCTTTTTACAATTACAAAATATCTATATATATATATATATATATATATATATATATATATATATATATATATATATATATATATATATATATATATATATATATATATATATATATATATATATATATATATTCAAAAGCTCCTCAGGTGCCAGTTCATTTTGGTTTTTAATTGGATGCAAAATTCCGTCAATCCAACCCCAATCAAAATAATTAATATTTTTGTCACCCAGCCATATTATGTGCTCATTGAAAGCACCAACTGTTGGGACAAGAGATTAAAATCTAACAGCCTTTTTTCAGTTGTTAAATTAATAAATTAGTTTTATCTGATTTGTTCGAGGTATGCAGACAAGTTTGTTACACGTTTCAATGTATTTAAGGTGTCTTTAGTAAGTCCAAACAACACTTCGGTACAGTATCTACCGGCTTCTAAAATATCTTCAAGCGTTGAAGAACTATTATAGAAAATCTTCGCCTTTTCTGTTACGTCGGAACGTTCTAAATTTTTTTTTCACCTTTATTGAAGAAGGCAGAATTTGAGTCACATCCAGTGAAGCTGTGAGAAAATATTATCAAATCTGCGCTGTTTGGATATTCAATTTCTAAACTTTCAGAAGAATGTGCTAGTGAAGCGGAATTTTGCTCTGAAATAAAAAATTTGAAAAGTTGGTTACTCATTTGCTGAGCTATAGTATTTTCAAAAAAAACATTCTGTAAGGAATTTCAAGGTCTTTGACACCACGTTGATTAAAACTTTTTTTAAACCTTTCATTTGAAAAGGGTTGACCTCAAAGGGCTTGGATGATAATTAATACGCGAATGCAAACTTTGTGGTGAACATATCTCGTTCAATTTTCATGATACGAAGATCAAAAATATATCAAAATTTCAAGTAAGAAAACCCCTCCAATTAAGAATGGAAATAGTTTTTCAATCAACGATTTTTTTATAAATTAAGCATTCTAAACTTATCAAATCACATAGATCATACTAGTAACACTTAAGTCAAAATAATTGAAAGTGGGTTACGATTAATTTCATTTAGGGTGGTCATGACGAAGGAGTAAATGTTAAATTAAAAAAATAACTAAAAAAAGTGACTTTATTTTTGTTATAAGTCAGTCAATTCTTATAAAAAGGCTTTTGTATAAAGAATAACTTTGAAGTTTTTTTCTTGTATTTTAAAAAAATTTCACTATTTTCAAATTATTTAAGGTTTAAAGTTTTCAATTTTGGGTTTCCCGAAAAATAACCATTCTTCACCGAGTAATAACTCAGACGTTGTTGGGTTCACAAAGGTCATTCGAAAACGAATATCTTTTCTCTATTATTAGCTACATTTTCTTTCATATGATTTTTCGGATAAAATGAAATATTTTTGAGTTATTCGTAGAAAACTGTTTAACAACATGCGTTTTTTCAATGAAAATTGCACAGTTTGAATCCTTAATAACTCGAAAATTATCAACTTCACAAAATAACTTTATGAAACAAAAGTTGCTCAGAATTAGTGAGTTTATTAATTTCTGATGTTATTTTGATTAATCATTTTCATCCCCTAGAACGGGTAGCTTTCACCCCTAATTCAAAAGCACACTCCGGCACATTGTAGATTTTGAAGAAGGTTATAAATACTACCTAAATCTCAATTTTTAAGAAAACTGACTTTGATTCTCAAAATTCCACGGGAAAACGGCTGGTAACTGGACTTGGACTGTTTCATTATTTTATTGCGTAACGAGTAAAGGAAAAGTGGTAAATAAATATTTTTTGGTTACCGACTATCCTAACACATAAAGGCCCCAGAAAAATGGTTTATTAGTGTGCTTACGACATCAAAATTAGAAGAGTTTGGCAGAAAGCAATGCGTCGTGAAGTTTTTGTATCTAACAAATCGTATGTGTATTGCAGTGAAGATAATTTTGAAGTAAGTTATGGTGTCTTTATACAATAAGATCATTGTGAAAATATTAATAATATTTCCGAAAAAAAATTCTTATTTTACGAAAGCTCGTGATTAGCTGAAACAATAATTTATTTTAAAAAATTACCTAAATTCTCCTAAATTTCAATGCTTCTGGCTTTCTCAAGTTGATGTTGTCAGACTCCAATAGAGTGCATAATTCTCAATTTGTTTACACTTCGTCGACAGAAAAAACCAATGTGGTTGTAACAGAACATTAGGATAGATACATACATAAATGAATTCTGTTTTAATTTGAGCGATTTGTAGGTATTATTTTTGAAAAACTTGAGAGTATAAAAACTCGTTTTTTTTAATAGTAAATTTTGTAATAGATATATAAATAGTGCGGTTAAAATAAATATGATTTTATGAAAATTTAGTTTGGATCGAAAATGAATTAAATTGAAAAAAAATGTTTACCTACTTCTATTTTTCGATTTCATCTCACAGTTTGAATATATTTAATAACAAAATTTTCAAAATTAGTGATAACTTATAAGCTCTAGCGTTCATCAAAAATAACTTGTTTTGGGTAGAGGCAGATAAAGAAATTTATATGTACATTGAAACAATGAAAAGTGAAAAAGTGTTAAATCCAGTATCTACTGAATACATTTTCAAAAGCAAAAATTACACACTTTTAAAATTCAAAGATATTGCAGCTGTATGCGACGTTCTTTGTGAAACGCAATGGCGGTGTACTGCCGTATATCAAACCACCATATAAAGTAAAAAAAAACCGAGAAAATATTTCAATGTAACAAGCCCATTCACTTCATGCGTGAGAACATTATTTTCTGTAGGTATTTTGGAAACATCTTATATTGATATTAGTCACTCTTATGTTTTCGTTCATCAACGCAACTGTTTGTTTCCATCTATTTACCACTAGTTTATAAATGTCATTCACATACCATCCTGGTGATCTTGCAACCTGTCTGTCATCTGGGATTTCATGATATCTCTCGGAGATTTCTTCACATTATCTGTATGTGTTCCATTTTTATGGGATTTTTGGATAATGTGTGCCTTTTACTCTTTCAGATGGGAACAACTCTAACAACACAAACAACTCTTTTCATGTTGTTTATTAGGATAAAATCTATTTTGTTTCTGATATCTACATTTAGGTCAAGCGTTCGCAATTGACATGTTGTGTCCACTTTACACCTTGAAGTCGCCGATTAGATGAAATGGCTGTAGTCACATTCTAGCACTCTTTTTACTTTGTTATAAAGTTCATATATTCACTAAAAGGTCGGAGATACATTCCGTGCCGACTATTCTATTTTTCCATGTGATATTAACTAGGAATCCTATACCAGTTGTACTGCCTGTTGTAGTTCTTTTAGATAATATTTCCTGATTCAAGTTCAAACAGCTCTTTGCTCTTTTGAATCCAATTAAATAGTTTTCGCCAGTTTCCAGATTTGAAATCTTCGATTGGGTGGCTTATGTTTGGCACTTGTCTGTTGCTATATGAAGTTTTAACAAGGGAATATAACCTTGGAAATCACCATATTTTTATTGGCTGTCAATTTTCCTACAGCATGATCTCGACGAAAAAATGTTACCAATCAATTATCTAATTCGACATCCCGTCCACCTAGCTAGTCGGTAGGTGAAGTACGTAAAATATCTAATATAACACCAAATTTTTTCATCAAAACAATATACAATACTCAAGTCAAAATATTCAAGGTATAGAAATAATTCGCTACATAAGGTTTCAAATTAAATTATTCACAAACTGCGCTCTCAACAACAGTAGTTTGACAGTTCACTAATGGTCAATTAGGGCGCGCTCTAAGAGTAACAACATGACGATAAAACTCACAAGATTACTCACTGGAATATACTCACCCGTATATTCCATTTTATACGTACTTCCCCTACATCTACAAAGCTAACACATCAATAGCTCAAGTGCAGTTAGAATACAAAACAAGACTTCTAGATCCTTAATCTGTAATCGAGTTGTAATAATACAGCACGACGGACTATCCAGCGTCCTTTTTAATCTGGTACTACACACTAGCAATTGAAAAAATTATACGAATATAAGGAGTAACAACCAACCGAGTCAGTTCAAGTCCTAGCTTTCGAGGACCTAATTGCTAGAACGCTGTGCCTAGAAAAGCTTTTGTATCAATAAAAACAACCGCTAAAAACACATGATTCAACATAAACGCACAAAATACAAAATACATCAGGTAAAGTATAATAATTATCAGTGGGCAGAACTTGATTTTACTATGTTTATTACCTATCATATTGAATGCATGATGATAAATTATCAAGAAGTAAAGATGTTTTCCATCAGCTTCCAAATCATATCAACTTCGAATAAATCATCATCAAAAAAAGAATATCGCTAGCAGATAAATGCTATGATAGTCTTTTCAATAAAATTTTAGCAAATCTACCCAGGAAAGTAAATATAGATATCTATAAAACACTCATAACACGAGTGTTATCATCAGTGCAGAAACTTGAAGTTGGCACAATAAGATCAAAACAACTTGCGGAGTTTCGAAAAAAAATTCTTAGAGAAAGTGTAAATAAGACTGACCATCAAGGCGTCCTGGTAGAAAAAACTTCACATTCAAGCGTGTTGTCTTTGAAAAACTGCATTCGGTCATTTTCATATGTTAGAGAAATATGAAAATGAAATCATGCAGTTTTTTGACAACACGCAAAATTATCGGTAATTTTGAAGCACTTGTGCAATAACTTACGATAATTTTTCCAAGGACAAGTTTGACTAGAGTATCCTTTATTCTATATTTGTTGAAATTTTCATTTAACTTCGTAGCTCTTTTAATCGCACAAAATCTTCGTCTATATATAAAACCTGCTAAAGTTAACCCTTTCGTATAATTGAGTAGCAGTAGCAGGTAACAGTCAGTAATGAATAGTAATCATTCCTAAGAGGACTCGATATGAAAATTATTGTATTGAGATAAGATACTTGCCTTGGTTCCTCTACTAGCAAATTGTTCTAATTCAATACATTGATTTATGTGATGATGTTGCACCTACCTACTGTTCAGCTGACAGTCTTTAGACTTCACTTAGAGAAAATGCTCAACATTGAATGGCATTGTATCAATAATATATGAAACCATTTATACATTGATTTCTTGCTTATGGATTCTTTCTGAAGTTGATATCACCAATATACATTTTGATGCAACTTCTCCTTTAGAATTTATGATAAATGGTTAACATAATTTATCTATTCTCAATTTTTGTTTATACGTATATATATATATATATATATATATATATATATATATATATATATATATATATATATATATATATATATATATATTATATATACATATATACAGGATTATTCACGTTATTCGACACGAAGAGTTATGGCTAAAGACGAAAAGTATCAAAGTTGATATTTTTTAAATGGAAAATACTGTATATTATTTCATTTTTGGATTTTACAGTGAAAACAAATGCCAGTTTCATTAAGGTTTAATCCACCTGAACCTTATGGTTCTTGAAATATTTCGTATTTTGTGAAAATGTAGTATCAGTTTCAACGCTTAAACTCTCAACTGGTGTTTTCTTGTTTTCAACCAAATTAATGATTACTAGACTACTAAATCGAACAAATTTCATGTCGCACAATATTGACTAACTTAGACTTGGTGTGTGAAAATAAAGGTAATATAATTACTATCTTCAAACGGCACTAACTTGTTTAACTTAAATAAAAAAACACCCCATATTTTATGTCACCAACAGATGTAAAATTTAATTGTCTATGGAATACCTATACATTCCAATCGATATCTCGTCACGTTTTCAAATAAAATGAACATTTTCATCTTGCAAACTGATTTTGAGAAATTTATCATTTATCAAGTCACCTATGGCGTTTTGAGAAATCAGAATTGATTGAAATGAACATCAAGATCATAATAAATGCGTTTAGTTTTCAATATCTTAAATGTTATGTACTAGTTCAAATTATGCAGGAAAAAAATTATGGATATGAAACAAGCAATATTTTATATCAAGCGTTCAAAATGGCGACCATCAGACTCTATTTATTATTATTTATGGTATGGTGATCTACAAATTCACTCTTAAAAACAGGTAAAGTATCAGACTCTGAAAACAATAGTATTCTTTTTGTAAAACCTTCAGCAACATTTGCGAACATACGCGGGCTTACATTTAGAAAAGCTTCTCTGAAACGGTGTTTCATATTGTCTGGTGTTGTTGGAGGTGTGTATTATACCACACTGAAATATTGACTTACTGATACTTGGTTTTTAAAAATAAAGGTAGAATTATTGCAATCTTTAAATGGCACTTACTTGTTTAACTTAAATGGATCGCCCCGTATTTTATGTCACCAACAGATGTGACATCGACTATCGAATACCTGAATACATTCCTATCGATAACTCTCCACGTTTTCACATAAAATTCGATAGACAATTAAATTTTACATTTGTTGGTTATATAAAATACGGGGTGTCCTAGTTTATTCAAACAAGTTAGTGCCATTTAAAGATTGCATTTATTTTACCTTTATTTTTACACACCAAGTCTAAGTCAATATTTCACAAGTGCGACATAAAGTTGGATCTAGTTAGTAGACCTTATCATTAATTATAAAAACATGAGTTGAGATTATAAGCGTTGAATCTGATACTACATTTTCAGAAAATGCGAGATATTTCAAAAACCATAAGGATTAGGTGAATTAAACCTCAATGAAACTGGCATTTGTTTTCACTGTAAAATCGAAAAATGAAATAACATACAGGGTATTCCATCTAAAAAATACCAACTTTGATACTTTTCTTGTTTTTGGCACACCCTCTACAACATGAAAATATTTTTAAAATGTAGTTCTAATAGGTCCTTTTCCATCCTAAAGAAAAAACTTTTATAAAATCAAATACTTTAGCCATAACTCTTCGTGTAGAATAACGTGAATAATCCTGTATATATATATATATATATATATATATATATATATATATATATATATATATATATATATATATATATATATATAGAAGAAGAAAAATTGATTATCATTAATGTAAATCAATAATAATTTGAGAATTCATATGAAGTCCTCGTGATCAACAAATTTTTCAATATCTCATCAATGGAAATATTTCTTTTTCTTTTAATATATTTCTACCTTCTGTTTTATTAGAACTTATTCATGAAAAATGTTAGTAAGAAAAACCGTACATGATTTCCGGAAACAAAGTGCTAATAATATCATTCTATTGTGTTTTAGGTATAACTTTTTAATTATCCATTAGGTTGTAGTGGATCAAGGAAATAAGTCAGTGAACGATGATATAATATAATACACTTCTATTTATTGATGACTATAAATTTTCAGCTGATTCCACGAGAACGTGCCATGGTATTCCTTCTTGAATTTAAATTGCTAGTCTTTATTATTATTATTAACAAATATGTATCTACTATGTATAATGTAAATACTTTCCTAGGTCTAAGTAATTTTGACTTGTAAATATTCCAATAACTCGAAATTGAAGAACTGACTAGAAATCGCGTAGGTACGCAATAAAAAACGCTATTCAATTCGGTCGTCTTAAAATATTCTTCCATTATTCAAATCAATCAATGTATATATAAAATTACGAATCACGAATTAAATTTGTTGTATCTATTGTAGATGTTAAAGACTGTTGACAAAACTTGCAGCGATATAATTATTTATCACAAATTTAATGTGTTTTATCATATTTATAAAGCCAATTTTGAATTTATTCAGCTGTGTTAACTTCAAGCTTTAAAAATATTTAAAATATCCAATAAAAGAATTGCATTTATTCACATCCAAGATGTATTTCCTTGAAGGAAAATAACAAAGAATTATTGTGTAAAGAAATCTTTAAATATTGTTCAGAATACAAAAACAATAAATTTGCTTCAAAAGCAAGTGTTAATTATTTCTGTCTCAAAACATGACAGGTGTTATCGTCACATTTTGGTTAAATATATTAGATATAATCTGAAATTGTATGTTTACCTTGGCCTTAATCCCTCACATTCTGTTTGAATATATTATACTATACCTAATCGGAAATTCTATATTTTCTTCTACCTTAATCCTTATTATTATCTCAATTTTTTTCAATTTATTCAGAAAAAATATCATAATAACATTATATATCAATCATATTTTATTACTCCATTTGGATCACAGGACTGCACCTAAGCATGCTGTATGCTTGTGTTGTGCAAGTCCTCGATCCGTAGGGAGCACTTTT
>JARQZK010004553.1:7500-70646 GCA_030704885.1 Cynegetis impunctata | reverse complement strand
AAAATTTCCCACAAATAAGCAAACATTTGGAAATATTCCAAATCAACATAATGTTTTTAGACCACGAAACGAAAAACCATCGTATCAACAAACCCCGATGTCCACACAGACACGTCGAAACTACCCAGAAAAACGAGAATTTGCCATGTCATTCCAAACTAACCAAAACCCGAATGCAAGAATGAAAAAATCACATAATTATTTTCAATCTAGTAGACATCCACCAAATTTCGTACCGGAAGAATTAACTAATATTCAAGACATACATCAGGTAGATGAAACGCCAGAATTTTCAGATGACGCGACTAACGAAATTTATGAACAATCAGATAATGAACAAAATTACGTTGACCTAAAAAGCATTAATAATAGATTAACAAGTTTACCCTATAGAATGTAAGAAAATCCCAAACGCAAAATCTTAATTGACAGCGGTTGTTCAGTCTGTCTGATAAAACCGAGCATAGCATATGAATATTTTCCAAACAAAATTTATTTAGAAGACAGATGTCTCAACACAGTACATGGTTCAGACACCAGTAATGAAAAAGTAAGCATGCCTTTGAATAATTTTGGAATAGATAAAGAACATCCCTTTGTTTTATACAAATTCCATACATTGTATGACGGATTAATAGGAGCTGAAGTTTTAGAAGAACATGATTTTATTATTGATTTAAAGAAACGTCTTTTGATAGGAAAACACTGCAGACCCCCTATATATTTCCAGAAAGTAATAAAATGTCGTAATGAATATCCGATAGATTTAAAACATGTAAAACCTAAAATACGTAATCAATTAATGAAAATTTTCAATATAACTGAAAAGGCTTTACAGCTACCAAATCAACCTCTAGAATTCACGAATAGAATTAAACATAGTATAAGAACAACGGACGAAATACCGGTTCATGCTAAAATTTATAGATACCCAGGAAAACACCGAGAAGAAATTCAAAAACAAATTAAAGAAATGTTAGAGAAAAAAATTATTAGACCTAGTATATCTCCTTGGTCCTTTCCTGTCGTTATGGTTAAAAAAAAAGTCGACCAGTCCGGTTTAGAAGAATGGAGAATGGCTATCGACTATAGACTTTTGAACGAAAAAACAATTGATGATAAATACCCGTTACCCCAAATTGATTCGATATTAGATAAATTGAAAGGTGCGAAATATTATACAACACTTGACTTAGCAAGTGGATTTGATCAAATTCAGTTAGATAATGAATCTATTGAAAAAACAGCATTTACAGTAGATAACGGACACTATGAGTTCCTGAGAATGCCATTCGATTTAAAGTGTGCCAGTGCGACTTGCCAAAGGCTTATGAATAGTATATTGCAAAAGTACATTAGTAAAAATTGTTATGTTTATATCAACGATGTAATAATATTTTCGAAAACGGAAGAACAGCATTTAGCTAATATACAAATAATATAAACAAAAATCGCAGAAGAAAATTAGAGTTCAATTAGATAAATGCGAATTTTTCAAGACAAAAATTGAATTTTTAGGACATATAGTAACCCCCGAAGGAATCAAGCCTAACCCAAAGAAAATTGAAATTATTAAAAAATTTCCATTACCAACTAAAGCTGAAGAGATAAAATCTTTTTTAGGAATGTTAGGATATTATCGAAAATTCATACCTAATTCCGCAAAATTCACGAAGCCAATGACAAAATATTTACGCAAGGATATGAAAATTAATTTAGATGACAAGGAATACGTAAAATCCTTTCAGACCAGTAGAAATTTGTTAATAAACCATACGATTTTAATATATCCAGATTTCGACAAGCCCTTTTGTTTAACAACAGATGCATCCGGATATGCAATAGGTGCCATTTTGTCACAAGGAACACCGCCGAGTGATTTTCCAATAGCATACGCTAGTAGAACTCTCAACGACGCAGAAACACGTTACTCAACTATAGAAAAAGAACTCCTGGCTATTGTATGGGCAACGCGACATTTCAGACCTTACTTATACGGTAGTAAATTCACGATTTATTCGGATCATAAACCCCTCATTTGGCTCAATTCACTCAAAGAACCAAATTCGCGCTCAATGCGTTGGAAATTAAAATTAGAGGAATATAATTACGAAATAAAATTCAAAAAATGTGCTAATAATAATGCAGATTCCTTATCACGTATTAGAATCCAAGAAAATGACCTAAATATAGATGACGACATTTATTCTTTAATACCTCAAGTTGACGGTGAAGACTTAGAAAACAATAAAAATCAATTAGAAGAATTCGAAAAATTAACGTCGGATGAAAATCAATCGGAAAGTGACACGAATGAAGCGGATACACCAACAATTCATAGTAACCAAGAAAATCCAATTTTAGAGATCCTTTATGCAGATCGTTCTTTAAATTGCGCCAGTAATCAAATTATTGTCTCGCCAACCATAAAACAATATTATACTATAAGGAGCAAACCGTTCAATAATCGAACACGATATACAGTAGCAATTTCAAACGGAGACGACTTCATTGAATTCATTAAAGAATATTTGAAACCCCGAACGAAGTATTGCATTCATTTTAAACATCAAAATTCAGAAAAAGCATTTATTCAAGTATTACAAACAAATTTCAAAGCGAAAAGTTTTAATTTGAAGATAAATAACACATTTTTGGAAGACGTGTGCAAAGAAGCTAAACAGCAAGAATAATTAGAATTATATCATGTTTCTAAATCAGGACATAGAGGAATAAATGAAAACGTTCGAGCGATCAAGAAAAAATTCTATTGGCCAAAATTAGAAGAGTCAGTACAACATTATATTAATTCATGCGAAATTTGCCAAATTGAAAAATATGAACTTACCCCTAACAAGTTAATATTAAAAAATAATCCTATAGGTGAAAAACCATTCGCACATCTTTATATAGATACCTTCACATTTGAAAAATGTACATGTTTGACCGTGATTGATTCATTTTCTAAATTAGCTCAATGCTATCCATTAGTTCATAAAACAGCAATTGAAATCATGAATAAATTAATACATTTCATGAGTGACCATGAAATACCCGAGAAAATAACATGCGACAACGGAACCGAATTCAAAAATAAAATTTTGCAAGAATTCGCGGAAACCCATAAAATTTCAATGCATTATATTACAAATTATAATCCAAATTCGAACGTCTTAATTAAAAGATTCCATTCAACACTCATCGAACAATTACGTTGTTTATCATAAGAAAAATTACCCTCGACAATGAGAATAACACGAGCTATTTTATCGTATAATAATTTAATTCATTCATCTTTAAATTATACGCCTATGCTAATAATCAAAGGAGATTTGCATTACTCTTTACCAGTAGAGAAGACGCGAGAAGAAAATATTGCGGACTTCGTAAAAGATTATCAGCAAAACATGTTAGAGATAACCCAACTCGTAACTAAATCCAAAGACAAAGCTATCGAACGTAATCAGAAACTTAATGCGAATAGAGAACCCGATAAGCACCTTGACGAAGATAAAAGTGTTTATTTGAAATTACCAACACAATCTAAAATGGATCCTTTGTTTAGGAAGACGCCAATTAATATAATAAGCGACATCAAGGTTACAAACCCGCAAACTAAGCATATGTATCACAAATCGAGAATAAAGAAACGCAAATGCTAATCTTTAATTATTATTTCAGACAACAATGTTGAAGTGGATATTCGTACTTTACCTACCATATCTATTATCTCTAGAAGTAAATGAAGTTAGGCACAATTTGATACCAATACATCTAGGCAAGACTTACGTTACGACGCACGCTAGACATTTAATATTTCATTATGATATTTCAAGAATCCCAGAATTATTACAATTGCTAAATGATTTTTTCACCCAAATAAATAATGATGGAATAACCGCGGCTGTCAAACACTATAATAAATTAGTATTGAGAGCCATTAAGAGAAATAACGACACTTATAATAGTGTGATATATCAAAATAGGTATAAAAGAGGACTTATAAACATGGGCGGAACAATTTCCAAATTTCTATTCGGCACATTAGATGCGGACGATGAAGAAACATATCAAAATTATTTTAAAGCTTTGCAAACAAATGAAACAATTATTCAAATTAATCAAAACAAAGTATCGAACATTGTAAGCAACATGCAGAAACGGTATGTTGACACAATAAATCACCTAATAGAAAAAATGCAAGAGTCAATGAAAAATAAACACAAACTAATAAGTTTGCATTTAATTATTCTGCAATCACAAGAAATCGAAATGATTTTAACAAAATCAGAAAATGCTATTAGTTTTGGAAGACTTCTTCTTCTACATGAAAACATAATTCCATTACGTAATTTCACACAAATATTAGAAAAAAGTAATTGGAAACTTTTCAAGCACATGAGTGATTACTATACAGTCTGTCCTACCAAAGTTATAATTAAAAATGATCAGAGAATATTTTTAGTATCTGTACCAATAATAGAATTCACAGAATATGACCTCTATCATTTACACAATCTACCATTCCAAAATACCTATATTCCATTGATACAACCTTATGCACTTGTATTTAACGAAACCATGAAATGGGAAACACAAGAAGTATACCCTATAGAAGATGTCTTTATTACGAAACAAGAAGACTTGAAGCCCAGTACCAAATGTCTTGAATTACTAATGAAGAATCAAGAAGAAAATTGCACACGAATGCAGACCACAATGCTTCCAGATTTATACCAGTAAGAGGATAACTCGATAATTAGTCAAAATAACACATGGATCTTCGAACATTGTGAAGAAGCTACAAGAAGAATTAAAGTACCATTATCAAGCAGAGTGAAAAGTTTCTGCATGATATCCAATGAAATGAAAAACATTTATCCCAAGATGACCTCCGAACTCAAACAGAGCATCGACCTACAACCAATCGATTTTCCACTTATTAAGGAAAATAAAGAAAATAAAATGAAGGAAGAAGAAATTTCACAATTAGAAGACCTATATCAATGGGCACCACATCCAACGACTAGCATCTACAGTGATGTTGCTACTTATATGTACTGTTGCATTTATTGCAGTACTCCTATATGTGTTTAAGAAGTATTTATTACCCTCTAAGAAATTTATTATACCCTCAGCCACGGTTACTGAAAAAGGGGAGGATTTACATGGGATGGACCTTCAGCCATTCTAAAGAAGATGACTCAAGATTGCATCATGCGCAACACGCCAATGTCGACTCAGCAGTGGTACCGAGCTTATATAAGACCATGTAGAGGCATAAGAAGTTTAAGTTTACTAGCATAATTGTATCTTATAAGTTGTAGAAATAAAGATTGTTTTTAAAAAGAATTGCAGTGTTCACAAAAACATAAATATATATATATATATATATATATATATATATATATATATATATATATATATATATATATATATATATATATATATATATATATATATATATATATATTTACATCCTTGTGAGAGGAAAAATCTTTTATAGACTACCCTGAGATTATCCCGCACGCATTCTCAGGGTGTGTGAGACTCCGGATGTTGCTGGTTACTCACTAAAAAGCGTCTCACACATTCCTTGGAGTATATTATTATTTTTGTTTTTACGTCCGTGTGAGAGGAAAAATCTTTTATAGACTACCCTGAGAGTATCCCGCACGCATTCTCAGGGTGTGTGAGACTCCGGATGTTACTGGTTACTCACTAAAAAACCTCTCACTCATTCCTTGGAGTAGTTCTTCATCCTGCCCTTACAGCGTACCTTAACAAAAGAGATGAGCTGCAAGCGGCCTCTATAGTTCATGGGACCTGATGACTCGTAGTGACCCGAGCAACACTGCTTTCTGCATTCTGCGCGTCAATATATCGGCCAGAGATCTGCATGCCGACTTCAAAAAGGCAAAGGATAATTCTTCCGACAGGCCCTGTTCTTCCAAATTCTCGTAATATTTGGAGTGCAGATTTTTACTCATATGATCTTCGAGTAGTGTTTTCAGTTGTGCCTGTCTTATCTGCCTACCCAGTCTTCTTTGTTCGGCCGGCGTGATCGGTGTTCCTGTTAGCTCAGGCTCAATTGATATGCCGGTCATATTGAGCTTTTCCGAGCCTCTCCGTCCAGCTCTGAATAGGAACGCTCCTTGATTCCTCCTTTCATGATGAGCTACCATTTTTATAAGTAGGTCTTCACTTCTCAATATCCTCATTGCCATTTCCAAGGTTTGCTGATGGTGTTGGTATTCCAAACTTTGCAAACCCCTGCCTCCCTGCGTTCGAGGAAGGTATATTCTCAGTTTCGAGCAATTGGGATGTAGGCTCCGATTCATGTTCATTACTTTTCTTGTGGATCTGTCGAGATCGAGAATTCCATTTACCATCCAGTTGACCACCCCGAAAGAGTAAGTGACTATCGGGACTGCCAAGCTGTTTGTAGCAGAAACCATGTTTTTACCGGATAGCTGTGATCTCCATATATCTCTGAGCTTCTTTTTGTATCTGGCTGTTAAGGCATCATTGATTTTTGTTGTCTCCAGAGCACCCCTCTGTGGCATTCCAAGAAATTTGTAAGTTTCTTGATCTTTAAGGTGACGAATGATATTTCCTCCTTCTAATTCGATATTTTCTCCTGCTTCTTCAGTTCTCCCTCTGCTTGAATGAAAGACAGCACATTTGTCCAACTCGAATGACATTCCTATTGCTGCAGTGTATTCAGCAACGATATTCAGCAACTGTTGCAGAGATGTCTCGGAAGGAACGTAAAGCTTTAAATCGTTCATGTACAAAAGATGTAATATTAGGTGTTCTCTTCTGCCTGGTGGCTCGGCCTTGTACCCTATTCTGCTGTCCCTCAACTCAACAGTTAATGGTAGAAGTGTTATGCAGAACAATAATGGGCTTAGCGAATCTCCCTGAAAAACTCCTTGCCTATATGTTACCATTCCCGTATAGGTAGTTTGACCTTCTGATCGACAAACTTAGTTTTCCATAGCGCCATAATATTTTTCATCACATAGACGATATTAGGGTGGATTTTGTGCATTTCTAGCAGTCGTATTATCAAGCTGTGCGACGATGTATCATGAGCTTTCGCGTAGTCTAACCATGATGTATGTAGGATACGCTTGTAGTGACTCGCATCTTGACATATGCTCTTGTTTATCAGTAAGTTATCCTTACACCCTTGTACTCCTTTCCTTGCACCTCTCTGTTCGTAGACGTGATTCTACAACGGTCCAATGACATCCAGAATCCGGTTTTGCAGAACACTCATGAAAATCTAATACGGAATATACGGGCGGACACAGTAGAGAAGCAGCAGCTCTCACTGCAGCAACTTCCAGAGAACAGTCCTCGTCTAGGTGCTCGCCGATGATATTATTCATAGCGGCTAGGTCTTCAGCCTTGAGTCGTGTCTTTAGTCGTGCGGTCTTCATGTTTGGGTTTCTCACTGCAACCTCAAATGCGCCCCTTCTATTGTCGACTTGTTCTAGAACATTTCTCACTTGTTCTGTTCTTTGCCTGTTGGAGTGTAAAGCATTTTCGATTCTGGCTGGAGCAACTCTCACCTGCTCCATATCCGGTGCTATGTATTGTTCATCTCGCATCCCAGGCGTTGAAAGCTGGACATTTTCGGCATCTCTCACCTGCTTCTCATCCAGGGCTGAAGCCTGTTCTTCTCCTCCTTGGTTCGTCAGAAGTTGCTGTTGGTTTGGAGCATCTGTCACCTGCTCTTCAGCTTGTTCTTGTGTCCTTTCTGGCACTTGAAACTGCTGTAGGATTTCCCTCCTCTTGAGATGACTAACCTGGTCTCGTAGGTTCTGCTGCGTCATGAAGAGATCTGGGTGATTTTCGCACCACAGACCATGCAGCCTATTCCTATATCCTCGCGTTTCTGGTCTTGATCTTCTATATAACGCAGACAGTTGTTCGTGTTCTGTTGCCGGGTTCGACTATGGGTTGCTCTTGCGAGCGTTGATTCCCTATGCGACCAACAACTTGTTGTATCTCCTCCTGGATGTCCTGGTACGAAGCTGTAGCTTCTTGTATGGCAGGCGCCCGCCTCCTCAGCATACTGCCGTTGGTGTCCCGCATGCTGTCACGACCAGCCCCAACTCCAGACGTGCCCTGGCGATCCCCAGGCAGTGGCTCTTTTCCGAGGCTTAGTGAATTACGATCCATCATTGGTGGAGATTGACCGGGGTCCGCGGGATTGTCACACCCGTGTACTACTAAGTTGTACCCCCGTGCGGGATTATTATTATTATTATTATTAATATTATTATTAATAATAATAATATTTTTATTATTATTATTATTATTATTATTATTATCATTATCATTGTCATTATCATTATCATTATCATTATCATTATCATTATCATTATCATTATCATTATCATTATCATTATTATTATTATTATTATTATTATTATTATTATTATTATTATTATTATTATTAAATAGCATCAATTGTCAGTTTCATATTACTCATATTTCTGAATATTTCAGTACTCATTTATTTGAATAGGTACTCACATATTTTTGATGAGGAGTAATCCAGTTCAGTTCTGTTACTACAACATTAACTTCGCATGTCAGTGTGAGGTTTTCTCCAACCCCATGACTTATAATATGTCCTCCACCAGATAAAGTTAGCCTTATAGGCCGAAGATCTTGAATGAAAAATGATTTAAAGTGAACGTATATATATATATATATATATATATATATATATATATATATATATATATATATATATATATATATATATATATATATATATATATATATATATATATATATACCGGCCGTTTTTTTTAGCTGATCCCACTATTGCTATCTCGGAAACGGAGAGACCTTCAAGGTCGGATGAATTAGACAAAAATTTCCTATTTTGAGGAGCAATAATGAACTTTTTTCAGATCTTAAATATCAATGGTTGTTTCTGAGATATTCGCTAAAAACTAAAATAGTCGAATTTCGTTTTTCGGCTCTACCGCCTCCATTTCGAATGATATAAGAAAAAGTCAGGAAAACTTTCAATAAATTTCATACTTGTTATAATCTGATATGAAACAATGTTTTAATGTGACGTTTCGTTCATTAGATTTCATCATCAACTTTATTTTTTACAATATGGGCCTCTAGTTTTTTTAATTAATTTTAGTAGCCACTGTTGTAACAAATTCAGCTATCAATTACAATACATGTATTTCTCGAAGTTTTTCTCAAGGTCACTGTATGGTCAAACAGATCTCGGTCAGAGTTACCTCAGAAAAGTAAGTACCGATATTTTTTGGGTCTATAACTCAAAGATATGCATAAACCCCAATATCAGAAGCAAATAATAACAAGTAACGAACAGAAGAAAATGTCAAAATACTCCTAACCATCAACGTCTTTCACGATATCTTATTAAATGTTCGAATTGCCGCCCGTCGTTTATCAAACACATATTCGCTCTTACTATAGTATTTTTATGCCAATTTTCCAGCATTTGTGGAATTATAGCCATGAAAGCCCTTCTGATTGTTTCTTTCAATTCGTCAATATTGCCAAAAGTTGATCCGAATACCTTGTCTTTAATGAAACCCCACAATGAAAAGTCCAAAAAAGGCAGGTCAGGTGAACGTGGTGGCCATTTTATAGGACCATTGTTTCCTATCCATCGTCCTTGCATAGTTGTATTGAGAAAATCTCTGCAAATATTTCTGCGATGTGGCGGAACTCCAGTTGGAAAAACTGATATTTTCTCAGAATATTCAAAGGCAAATCTTCCAACAACTCAACTAGAGTCTCCGACAAGAATTGTAAATATAGTTCCCCCGTCAACGATGTCTCAAAAAAGTAGGGACCGTTAATCTTGGTATCTAAAGCACCAAGCCAAACATTAACTCCAAATCTCTCTTGGAAATTAGTAGTTT
This sequence comes from Cynegetis impunctata, assembly GCA_030704885.1. NCBI lineage: Eukaryota > Metazoa > Arthropoda > Insecta > Coleoptera > Coccinellidae > Cynegetis > Cynegetis impunctata. The sequence continues at coordinate 60,708 of JARQZK010004553.1, read as the reverse complement.
TATGTGGGAAGGAATTTTCTTGTCGCCAGTGATAATGAATATTTATGTTAAACCATCCGTTATTTGTGAATCTACTCTCATCGCACCATAAAATTTTGTTACAGATTTCATTATCCCGACTATGTTGTCTGAGCAGCCATCTACAAAATATTTTTCTCTTTTCATAGTCCATTAAATGCAAATGGTGGATTTTTCTGACTTTGTATGAATTTATTCCTTTTCAAAATTTTTCGAATTGACGTAGTCGATATAGCATTATGATGTGCAATCTCTCTCAATAATACTTCTTTGTTCTCAATTTTTCCGTATTCCCCAAATCCTGAATCGAATAAATATCACTTTATTACTATCGAGAATGTCTTCTGAACTTACCCAAAACACCAACTTCGGTATCACCACCTCTATTAGTTACTGTACAACTCTTACTCGAGGGTTTTTCAAATGAACCATATATCCGTTAACTCCTCTCAATTCATTGAAAATATCTTTCGGATGGATGATGCCTTTCAGGGTACAATTCCTACAATCCTACATAGCTAGAGATCTAGTAGCATTTCTCAAACATTTCGCGTATACGAAAAGCAAATCAACTTTCTCGTCATTAAAAAAATTCATGGTTTTCACGTCACAAATTCACACGAATCAAATGATGATGAATGAATAGGCGGTTGACAGGCGGGTCAAAGACGTGAACGACGGCTTGGTGATGGCGTCGGTACTCTAACTATGGCTCTTCATCTTTACCTAATCGGTTTAGAATTGATGGTTTTATGGGTGTCCGCATTTGGAGGCCCTATAGCAGCATTTTCCAAACTGGGAGGCGCGTCTCCCTGGGGAGGCGCGAACCAGTCTAAGGGGAGGCGCGAATATTAGCCAGGATTGATAAAAATAAGAGCACGTGCAGCTAATATAATACATAACAAATAGGTATATATTATTTATTATGCTGCTGATGCTACCCATACACCGTAGCAAACATTACGGTTCAGAAATATATCTGCACTGCACCGTAGGGATTGTATTGTCTATGCGCATACGCGAAAAGATTTGGAAGTTGCATATTACTATATTACTGCGTAAATATTCAGGCGCGTTGTTAGTCTTGTCACTTTCTTACCTAACCTACGATATCCACTCATTGCAAGGATAAACCACCAGCGGTATGATACGTAACGTGGCCGACCAGTAACTGTTCAAAAATCCAGACAATATTAACTTCAGTTTAGCTCAGCAGTGTTAGATTGTGTTTTTTAATTTAGACGTACCTTATTACCAACACATCACAATAGTAAATCATTTAATTGAGTTTAATTCTTTTGAGAACAATAATAATAATTAATTATCATAATATTTTTGGAGAAATGGATAAGTTCTTGACTGGTTACAAGAGAAAATCATCTAATAATGAAGAATCTGATGTTTGCACAAGTAGTAGGAATCAGGAAGGAAGAACTCCCAAGACAAGAAAATACGATTCATCTTATTCATCGTTGGGATTTACAAGTGTTATTACTGACAATGTGGAAAAACCAATGTGTTTGTTTTGTTCGAAAGTTTTGGCTGCTGATAGTATGAGACCCGCAAAATTAAAACGACATATTGAAAGTATGCATCCTCAATACGTTGGCAAGTCCCAAGAATTTTTTCAAAGAAAATTGGATGAGTTCACTAAACAAAAGCAAACGTTCAAAAAAATTGTTCATATTCCATCAAATGCGTTACTAGCGTCGTACTTAGTATCTTACAGAATCGCAAAGTGTAAAAAACCACATACAATAGGAGAAACACAAGTTTTGCCAGCAGCTATTGATATGGTCGAAACAATGTTTGGCGAATCATATGCAAAACAGTTGCGACAAATACCGCTTACTGATAACACTGTTGGCAGAAGAATCGATGATATGATGACGATCTTTGCGATCAATTAGTTTCTCAGATGCGCACTTCAAAATTTGCCTTACAATATTAGATGAAGCAACCGATGTAGCTAAAGACGCACATTTGATTGCATATGTTCGACATGTTGAAGAGAATAATATAATTGAAGATATATTATTTTGCAAACCCATTCTTGGCAAAGCCACATCCAGTGAAATTCTTAATATAATCGACAATTTTTTCAATGAGGACGGCATATTGTGGAATAATTGTATTGGGCTTTGTACAGACGGTGCGCAGTCAATGTCAGGACACAAAACTGGCCTTCAAGCATTAATTAAAAGGAAAGCACCCGATGTTGTCTGGACGCACTGCATGCTCCACAGAGCAGCTCTCGTATCCAAGAATATGAGTGAGGAACTTAACTACGTTTTTACCAAACTAACGAAAGTTGTGAACTACATAAAAAATAGTCCATTAAAAGTTAGGTTATTTGCGAAGCTGTGTGAAGATATGGGAGCTGCTTACACCTCAGTTTTGTACTATTGCTATCTCGTGCAAAAGTGATTCAGAGGGTACTTGAACTCAAAGAAGAAATTGCAATTTTTCTAGAAGAAAATCATAATGAGGATGCAAATATGTTTAGGGATGACAATTTTATTATTAAACTCACCTATTTGGTAGAAATTTTTGGAAAATTGAGTGTTTTGAATAAATCAATGCAAGGGCCACAAATGCATTTATTGATGCAAAAAGATAAAGTGAAAGCATTCATAAAAAAATTGGAGATGTGGAAGACAAATTTGGAAAAAAATAGGTTTGACATGTTTCCACTTTTAAATTTATGCGCCCAAGTTAGAATAGAAGCAAACAAAAATTTATTTATTGAACACTTGGATGGTTTGTTAATTCATTTTTCGAATTATTTTGATGATCCTGATTTAACAAAATATGCGTGGATACAGAATCCATTCATCGACGAAGAAGATGACGAATTTGAATTAACAAGTATTGAGAAAGAAAACTTAATTGAATTATCTTGTGATTCTTCTTTAAAACAAAAATTTCAGAATGTATCTCTGATTCAATTTTGGCTAGATATTAAGAGTAAATAAAGTATATTGTCAAATAAAGCTTTAAAAGCTTTACTGCCGTTTGCAACATCTTATTTATGCGAAACAGGATTTTCTGCATTAGCTGCAATGAAATCGAAATATCGTGCTCGTTTGGTTGTTGAGAAGGAGCTTCGTCTAGCTATCTCATCAATGACACCGAGATTTGATAAACTTTGTGCAAATAGACAAGCACATCCGTCTCATTGAGCGACAATTATAAAATATTGCTATTCGTTTTTTGTTGTGTATGAGAGTTTATCTTAATAAATTTTTTAGTACTAAAAATTTTTGTGTTTGTAGTATTTTATAAAATGAAAGGGAGTCGCCAGATAATCAAATATTTATAAGGGAGCCGTGGTGAAATAAAGTTTGGAAGCCACTGCCCTATAGTATCGCAACTATGAATGAACCGCTGTTTGTTACGGAAATGTCGGCCTTGCGCTAGTCCACAGGGTTGGGCGATGTCGAGAATGTCATGTCGACAATTAATTGTTGACGCGTCAACTATGGTGCCGACGTCGACTTACTAAGTGACGTCGTCAACGTCGACAATGTCGACAACTGCTTTAGCACAAAAACAATAGCTGCGTTGAAGTAAAATGTCATTTTAATTAACTTTAGAACAAACATTTAATAAAATAAAGAGATAAATATTCACAGCTAAGCAGATAAAATAAAATATTTCTCAGTCTTCCATGTCACTGGGAAAATTGAACGCTGAATCAGGATCAAAATTTTCTTCAGTAATGTCACTCTGTAGAGTAAAATATAAATGTACCAACATTTTCGAATGTTCGAATGATATTCTATTTCGGAGAGGTGTGTGAATATATCACCAGTTTGAGAATAATAGCTCAAGTTGCGCAGAAGATGAACATTGTTGACATTGTCGACGTTTATTACATAGTCGACGGATTGTCGACGTGTCGAGGTCAACAATTAAAGTCTACGCGTCGATGCCCAACTCTGCTAGTCCATCGATATATCAAACACAGGTGATTAGTTATTATTTGTTTATGTGTTGGTGCTCCTGGAAAGTTCGAGGTTCGGTTGAGTTGGCAACTAATTATTTCGCAGTTTTAGTTTCACGCTGTCATTTGTCAAAAGGAAACTAAATTTTAATTCAATATAAGAATACAATGTTGTTGATTTTTGCAACTTTTTAATATAGTGTAACAAATTTCAATGTATTGGGGGTAAAGATGCATCAGTGCATCAGATACTACTAGAATATTTCTGAATATGCTCATGACTAAGGATTTAGCATTTATCACTAATTGGACTGGAAGAAATAATGAGAATGACTTCAAGGATATAACAAATATCATTAAATTAATTCATGGTATGTTTTATTATTTCCTTATGCATTACTTTAATCATGGAATCCATGCTATTAATAACCATATTAATTACTATTATTTAAGATCAAAATTCAATGAGACTTTTTTTTTACTTATTTTATATTAACTTCACCTGTATGTATGTAATAACGATATCTTTGAAATATATTTTTTTAAATTGTTAAAGTCTGTTACCGTTATTTTGTTGTTTATGTCGGATCAACACGAAAAAATGCACACAAGACTAATAAATAAAACTATAGTTTAAAAACTGAAGATCACATTCTACTTAAAACATGGACGAAAAAGTAAAAAATATTTCTTATTGTAATTAGTACAATGTAAAAAAGCGTGGAGTGGTCAACATAATTAAGGTGTTTTGAGTTCTTTAACAATAAGCTAATAATATAAGAATATAGGTAAAGACCACCCACGCTTTTTTCTACATTTGAGTAATTATACATTGAAAATAATTTTTTACTATTTAGTCCATGTCCACAGTAAAACGTGTCTTCAGTTTTTTGAACTATAATTTTATTATTTTAGTAATCAATTTGCTGTTACAGAAATATGTGAAAATCAAGTATTATCAATATTACTTATTTTTAGTGCCTGTAAGAAATAATCCACTGACTCAATCACCAGCCTTGGATGAAGTTGAAAATGTCATAAAATGGTGGCTCCGTTCAGCTAGTGATAGAGAAGGGGGACTTGCTGGAAGATTTTCAAAGAAATAATTTTAGATTTTTATAGCTTACCTTTATGAATTTACCTTATGTTTTCATTTAGTCCACAGTGGTATTTATAATTTACTCGATGTATTGTTGTTTCAGATTTGACCATTCTCGTAGAGTTTTATTTATTTTTGAGAAAAAGTGCATGCTATTTGCAATATTATATTTTCATTCCTATTTATTTTATCATAAAAGTCAAAATATCTGTTCTTTATACTTCTATGAAACTGCTACTATTTTTATCCTGAAGAGTTATATGTTGATTTGTTTCTTGTTATGTTTCATTTTTTATTAAAATGTTTAAGAATATTGGAATTTCAATTTAAATACTTTTAATTTTCAGCTTTCAATGTTGGTTTTACACTTAATGGTGACAACGTTATTCACAAAATATCCAACTACTTCGTTCAGTGAATAAGTTACTTTTGGTCATGCAAAAATAATAGTAGTAATAATTTTTTCTATCCATTTTCACAGAAATTCAGACAATTTTTCTTCAGCTTCTATATATAAATTACATGAATTTGAATATTTTAATTATATAGTTCTATACAAAAAAATATCCTGGGGTTTCAAAACAACCAATTCAAATCACCAGCGACAGCCCTTAAAAATATGTTATAATCAATATAAACTTTAAAGCGGGCAATTGAATGTAACTTAAATATGCCCATAGTTGTGCCAGTAATGTATTCATTGCAAGTGTCAGCTGCTGTCCTCCAAAAGCCCTGTAACGTATTCAACGGCAGACTTAAGGCGTAAAAGATGCGGCCAGCTGTCGGCCGCCGAGACACGGGCTAGCCGGGCCAATTGAGTTGTACATTGAAGGACCGTTGATATTCGCCGGCATGTTACATTTCGCCTTTGAAGGGCCGCAAGGATCGTGTTTGCTGGGTACGTACTTGCCGTCAACAGAAAAAATAATAAACAAACATTTATGTTTTATAAAAATTGGTTTTTGAACAGTTCTTCAATATTCATACAAGAAACCTAGAATGCATAGGCGTTCACGTCTACATGCAAAATTTCAAAAGATGTCTGAAGTTGATGCATCTTTGAGTTCTAAGATTGTGGTTTCTATCTGTTTCAGACTACACTAACGGAAATTGTTTGACCAAATATTGATGATGTTTTTTCGGTAGAAAACGTCGAGAAATACATGTATTGTAATTAATAGCTGAATTTGTTATAACAGTGGCTACTAAAATCGATGAAAAAAACTAGAGGCCCATATTTGAAAAAATAAAATTGATGATGGTATCTAATGAACGAAACGTCGCATTGAAAATTGGTTCATATCAGATTATGACAAATTTGAAACATTATTGAAAGCTCCCCTGACTTTTTCTTATAACATTCGAAATGGAGGCGGTAGAGCCAAAAAATTCGAATATTTTAGTTTTTGGCGTATATCTCGAAAACAACCATTGATATTAGAGATCTGAAAAAAGTTCATTATTGCTATCTAAAATAGAAAACTTTTGGCTAATTCAACCGACCTTGTAGGTACCTCCGTTTCCGAGATAGCAATAGTGGGATCAGCTAAAAAAAACGGACTATATATATATATATATATATATATATATATATATATATATATATGTATATATATATATATAAATATATATATATATATATATATATATATATATATATATATGAGGAGCTCGCATGCAAAACCGGATATATCCACTTTTTACTCAAAATCATATTCTGCTGGTTTCAAGATATGGGTTATGAGATCTTTCGATTCACATGTAAAGTTTGCATTTCGGAGCAAAACCGGATACATCCAAATTTCGCAAGCAAATGCGGATATATCCAGTTGACCTACAGCAAGTCTAGCCGCTACCTCGTACACCCATTGGAGATGTGTTTTATTCCCATCAAATTAGTTGGTATGCTTTTTGATGCGTTCCAATGACTTCTCGAAATCCAACATTCTATCTGTGGACAGAAGATTCAGCTGGAAGGGGGGCTACTCAAATTGGCTCAGCTCTACTCCATCATTTTCAAACCTTAAATTATGAAGGAATAAACGTCCTCAGATTGTTCTGCGACGGGTGTGGAGGACAGAATAAGAATTCCCACATCATTCACACTCTAATGTATTGGCTTAAGAACAAGTCCCCAGATAATGTAACAGAAATATCAATAACATTTCCAGTCAGGGGGCATAGTTTCCTATCTGCAGATAGAGCATTCGGTAGAGTAGAAAAAATTTTGAAAAAAAATCCGGTCATAATAACAAAAGAACAGTATATTGAAATTTATTCAGAAGTTGGTTCTGTTAGAACACTTGATTCTGACTGGCAAATTTATGATATTAAAGAGCTGGAAAATGTATATACGAAACTAAAGGGAATTTCGGAATGCAAAAAGATTCAATTGAAAAAATTTATGACTAAAAATAATCAAATTACTATTAAAATAATGACTTTCGAATATTACCGGTTCAGTTCGACCAGCTCCTGTTGGCAATCACTTGTCAAAAAAAGAAAATCTGAAAACAATATTCACTTAAACAGGTTACCAGAAGGTAATAGTATACCAGATTAAAAGAAAAAAAGTTTGAATCACTTGATGAAGGAGCATTTTGGAACAGAATCGCAAAACAGGGAAGACCTTTCGTGGTTCAAACATTTGTAAGCAAATAATATTGAAGAAGAAAGATATTTCAGACAAAAAAGAACCCGAAACAGATGAAAACGAACAGTGTGAGTGCCTGCATGAAGAAACTGCAATACACATATAATTTATTTTGTTCATTTTGCACCTACACTACAATATTCACTAGATTTGTTAATTTCGAAAAAAATAAAATTTTTTTTTTAAATTATGACTACCTAGTTTTTAAATAAAAATTGATTTAATGAGTTGATTAAACCACTAAAACTGAAAATGTTTCTTCAATTAAGCATTTTTAAAAAAAATAAATATGTCAGGTGTTTTTTATCTCTCCTGAAAAATTTGTGAAAATGGATATATCCGCTTTTGCATGCGAGCTCCTCATATATATATATATATATATATATATATATATATATATATATATATATATATATATATATATATATATATATATATATATATATATATATATATATATATATATATATACCAGGTGTCCACGGAAGGTGGCTCGCCCCTATAACTTTTTTGTTTTCGGACATAATAAACTGAAATTTATAGGATCTGTTTGATGCATAAGGCCGCATTTTTTGACTAGTAACTCAATTTCATGCAACTTCCGGTTTCACCGGAAGTGACATAAACTTTCGATTTTCAAATAGGACACCGGGTATATTTTCAGTTTTTTTGTCTCTATATGAAATTTAGAATACAACCGTGTATCATTTGTAATTTTTTGTAACCATTTTTTTATTTTTATTCTAGAGATTCAAATAATTAATTTCGGTCCTAAAACGTATGTTAAAATACAACAGTACTGTTTTCGATGAAAATGTTCCAGCTATGTGAAGTTTAATTTCAAAACATTTATTACTATTTTTTTTCAAATGGCAACATGGTTAACAAAAAGGTTAAAAAAAAGATAATTTTATTACGATTAATTTGATATCGCAGTCTAGGTATTAGGCCTGCATCACAAAAAAATATCGTAATTATATATATATATATATATATATATATATATATATATATATATATATATATATATATATATATATATATATATATATATATATATATATATATATACTTTCGATGGAAACCTGAAATCCCATAATCTCAGAACTTTCCTTGAATAAAGAATATTATTGAAATTTAATCATTTAATCATCGAGTAGCCTGTGACCAACACAACTGAAACAAAATAAGTTCGAAGCCTCGCCCACAAATCTACGTTCCACGATGGTAAATATGGCCATTTTAGGACCGAAATTATTTATTTGAACGCATCTATAGCCCTCTAGAATAAAAATTTATTTCGAAAAAAAAAATTGAACAACGGTTACAAAAAGTAGCAAATGATACATGATTGTATTCTGAATGTCATATGGAGATAAAAAACTGAAAATATACCTGGTGCCCCATTTAAAAATCGAAAGTTTATGTCACTTCCGGTGAAACCGGAAGTTGCATGAAGTTGATTAACTTGTCAAAAAATGAAGTTTTATGCATTATGCAGATCCTGTGAATTTTATTTTATTATCTCCGAAAACAAAAAAGTTGAAGTGACGAGTCACCTTCCGTGGACACCCGGTATATATATATATATATATATATATATATATATATATATATATATATATATATATATATATATATATATATATATATATTATATATATATATATATATATATATATATATATATATATATATATATATATATATATATATATATATATATATATATATACCGGGTGTCCACGGAAGGTGGCTCGCCACTATAACTTTTTTGTTTTCGGAGATAATGAAATAAAATTCACAGGATCTGTATAATGCATAAAACTTCATTTTTTGACAAGTAACTCAACTTCAACCAACTTCCGGTTTCACCGGAAGTGACATAAACTTTCGATTTTTAAATGGGGCACCTGGTATATTTTCAATTTTTTATCTCCATATGACATTCAGAATACAATCATGTATCATTTGCTACTTTTTATAACCGTTGTTCAATTTTTTTTTTCGAAATAAATTTTTATTCTAGAGGGCTATAGATGCGTTCAAATAAATAATTTCGGTCCTTAAATGGCCATATTTACCATCGTGGAAGGTACATTTGTGGGCGAGGCTTCGGACTTATTTTGTTTCAGTTGTGTTGGTCACAGGCTACTCGATGATTTCAAATATTTTAATCTCAATAATATTCTTTTTTTAAGGAAAGTTCTAAGATTATGGGATCTCAGGTTTCCATCGAAAGTATATATATATATATATATATATATATATATATATATATATATATATATATATATATATATAAATATATATATATATATATATATATATATATATATATATATATATATAATTACGATATTTTTTTGTGATGCAGGCCAGGGGTCTCTAAACTACGGCCGACGACCCAAAACTGGCCCGCCAGCACAACTTATCCGACTCAGGATAGATAAACGTATCAAACAGATTGCCTCTCTTATTTAGCTGAGAGTTGAAAAAATACAAAAAATATTCAAAAATGTCATTCATTATTCAACTAGAATATAATTATATTTTTAATATGCAGGAAATGAAATTTGAAAATAATATTAAATGAGATTTATGTAGCTGTGATTTCACACTAACAAGATATTGAACACTACAGGTAAGTAGTGCGTAATTACCGATAACTCTTTGGATCTAATGAAATTAACACCTGATATGATTAGTTTTGGAACTTCTGACATATTCGAAGATTTTGCACATGAGGACTGTTGATGATTAATTCATTGTATGATGAATTGTTTTGAACCACCGTCATATTGTACAGCCCCTGACATAAATACGGCCAATTCTCTTCTCCTCACACATTGAAAGTTATTGATGATACATTTCAAATTTCATCATTGACTGTAATCAAGTGTAGACGCTCTACACTTCCGATACAAGAAAATTTTCATTATTTGGACTCACCTTCTATTTTTACGAGAATCTTCTGTTTATATTCATAATTATCCTTCTGATAGTTGCAAGAAACGTTAAATTGACTCAAGTAATTAGAGTCATTACTTATAATTCCAACGTGTGGATCGTATCGATATATTATATTTTCAAAAGGTTCATTGAGCTCAATCTGAAATGTAAAAATTGGGTTTCATATTTAAAATTTACTTCGAAGAAATATATTGACACATTCAAATGAAGCGTACAGCTATCAAACTTTCGTTCAAAACAAAACAAAGTAACTTGCATTTTACTTACAATGCAACGTGAAAAATCTTTGAATTGGAAATCATTCATAAATTTATATTTAATGCGAATATGTTTACCTTTTTTTCTGCTTTTTCCCAAGTAACATTCACATCGGAAGATGTGGGTCTACATGGTAGAGTGAAAATTTTGCCCCAAGGTGAAATCAGTCGCATTTCGTTATAATTCAATACTGATAAATGATGGAGATCTGAAAGCACAAATGGGATTAGCAAAATTGAAACGTTTGAAATAAAATATGAAAATATTTAGTGAAGACAGTCGCATTTCGTTATAATTCAATACTGATAAATGCTTGAGATCAGAAAGCACAAATGGGATTAGCAAAATTGAAACGTTTAAAATAAAATATGAAAATATTTAGTGAAGACAGTCGCATTTCGTTATAATTCAATACTGATAAATGCTGGACATCTGAAAGCACAAATGGTATTAGCAAAATTGAAACGTTTAAAATAAAATATGAAAATATTTAGTGAAGACAGTCGCATTTCGTTATAATTCAATACTGATAAATGCTGGAGATCTGAAAGCTCAAATGGGATTAGCAAAATTGAAACGTTTGAAATAAAATATGAAAATATTTAGTGAAGACAGTCGCATTTCGTTATAATTCAATACTGATAAATGCTGGAGATCTGAAAGCACAAATGGGATTAGCAAAATTGAAACGTTTGAAATAAAATATGAAAATATTTAGTGAAGACAGTCGCATTTCGTTATAATTCAATACTGATAAATGCTGGAGATCTGAAAGCACAAATGGGATTAGCAAAATTGAAACGTTTAAAATAAAATATGAAAATATTTAGTGAAGACAGTCGCATTTCGTTATAATTCAATACTGATAAATGCTGGAGATCTGAAAGCTCAAATGGGATTAGCAAAATTGAAACCTTTAAAATAAAATATGAAAATATTTAGTGAAGACAGTCGCATTTCGTTATAATTCAATACTGATAAATGCTGGAGATCTGAAAGCACAAATGGGATTAGCAAAATTGAAACCTTTAAAATAAAATATGAAAATATTTAGTGAAGACAGTCGCATTTCGTTATAATTCAATACTGATAAATGCTGGAGATCTGAAAGCACAAATGGGATTAGCAAAATTGAAACCTTTAAAATAAAATATGAAAATATTTAGTGAAGACAGTCGCATTTCGTTATAATTCAATACTGATAAATGCTGGAGATCTGAAAGCACAAATGGGATTAGCAAAATTGAAACCTTTAAAATAAAATATGAAAATATTTAGTGAAGACAGTCGCATTTCGTTATAATTCAATACTGATAAATGCTGGAGATCTGAAAGCACAAATGGGATTAGCAAAATTGAAACCTTTAAAATAAAATATGAAAATATTTAGTGAAGACAGTCGCATTTCGTTATAATTCAATACTGATAAATGCTGGAGATCTGAAAGCTCAAATGGGATTAGCAAAATTGAAACGTTTGAAATAAAATATGAAAATATTTAGTGAAGACAGTCGCATTTCGTTATAATTCAATACTGATAAATGCTGGAGATCTGAAAGCACAAATGGGATTAGCAAAATTGAAACGTTTGAAATAAAATATGAAAATATTTAGTGAAGACAGTCGCATTTCGTTATAATTCAATACTGATAAATGCTGGAGATTTGAAAGCACAAATGGGATTAGCAAAATTGAAACGTTTAAAATAAAATATGAAAATATTTAGTGAAGACAGTCGCATTTCGTTATAATTCAATACTGATAAATGCTGGAGATCTGAAAGCACAAATGGGATTAGCAAAATTGAAACGTTTAAAATAAAATATGAAAATATTTAGTGAAGACAGTCGCATTTCGTTATAATTCAATACTGATAAATGCTGGAGATCTGAAAGCACAAATGGGATTAGCAAAATTGAAACCTTTAAAATAAAATATGAAAATATTTAGTGAAGACAGTCGCATTTCGTTATAATTCGATACTGATAAATGCTGGAGATCTGAAAGCACAAATGGGATTAGCAAAATTGAAACCTTTAAAATAAAATATGAAAATATTTAGTGAAGACAGTCGCATTTCGTTATAATTCAATACTGATAAATGCTGGAGATCTGAAAGCACAAATGGGATTAGCAAAATTGAAACCTTTAAAATAAAATATGAAAATATTTAGTGAAGACAGTCGCATTTCGTTATAATTCAATACTGATAAATGCTGGAGATCTGAAAGCACAAATGGGATTAGCAAAATTGAAACGTTTGAAATAAATTATGAAAATATTTATGGCAAATATTCTGTGAATTAGAAAGATTTATATTCACTAAATATTTCGAACTGGATATAAAAAATAAAAAAGGTATAAAGTTTTTAAATAAATTCCATAAAAAAATGAACACATACACAAACCACTTCGAATATCTGCACATAATAATTATACCTATGAGGTTCTGAAGCTTTTGCAGCACATTCTTTATTTGAGCTTGAAACTTGTGATTAATCTTCATTTCAAATACATTCATATGCTTTTTAATTAGCTGTAATAGTACCTATATATTTTTTTGTGACATAGGCTCCAAGAACAGAAACTACAATTTTTGTGCTATACAGCTTAAGCATATTTACATTGAAGATACATAACTTCTTGCATTCCTTTTGAGGAATCATTCTCAAAAGTTCATTCAGACAAAAATTTAATTTTGTAACAAACTGTGAAAAATATAATCCGGTTTTAGCACCTACACAACACAACTTTGGGTTAAGCGATAACTCAATATTTTTCACAATCTACATTCTTTCTTCCATAACAACGCGCTACATTTTCATGGAAAAAATATTTTGAACTACATTGGAGGGGTTAGTTAGATGATGGCTTGAGCTACTCAAATTAATTGAGAACTAGAATGAGCATTACAGATTAAAAAGTAGAGATATAATATTTTCCAATATAGAATTGTACACTGAGTGAATTTATAGATACAAGTAGGTACTTATAATTTTTTAAATCTAAAGAAATAAAGACTATATAATTATTAACATATAAAAAAGCATTTTGAACCACTTTGAACCGATCAGTTAGCTTTAACTTCAACGGCTAATTCAATTTTTCTGAATACTTGAGCTTAGAAATCATTTGTTTCTGAATATTGAATTTAAAGTAAAGTTTAAACTTTAAAATAAAACACACTCGCTTAAGTTTCACTATATAAAAATAACTAGATACTGTATTTAGCGGTAAAAGGTAGTCGACATGAACTTATTATCAAGACTCTTGAAAAAAATTCAACAATACAAAATTCCAAGAAAAGGGTAGGCTTTCAAACAAGGTTTAGGGAAGATCCCTAATGAAAATGAAAAGATTCCTCTCCTCAAAATTCAACAACTACAGCAAGAATAGGTCGTTAGTATTTTATTGCAGAGTCAAAACATTTTCCAAGGAGAAAATTGAATGTCGCATGTCGTAGAAATGTACGAAATCTACCAACATTCAACTTTCGTGTGTCAAACGTAATCCCTATAACCACGACAATTGATACTCACCATTCACATATAGATAAGTTTTATTGAAGTTCGTTGTTTCATTTTTATCCATGCATTCGTAATAACCTACAAATGGGTATGTAATATTCGTTATGATCAATTCGGAAGTGTACTTGAACTTCCATTTGTCCTTCAACATTACATTATGTTCTGATATTTTCGTATAACTGGGCATTTCCTGAATTCAAAAAAAAATCGTTATAAGTACCACTATAATAATAATAATATGTAATAATAATCATAATAAAAAGATGTGGTTGCATGGTACATCAGGTAGTAACGATGTTCCTCCGGATAATATAGAAGCAACACAGCGAGGCGAAGTGGGATCAGAAAGAGAAGGGATGAGAAAACAGAAAGAAAGATGGAGAAAGAGAAAAGTATTATACGCTATTTACTTGTGTATACGACTATAGCACTTCTGTTATATGTTTTTCCTACGGTTTCCCAAAATATTGCTTTAAACCCTCGAAATTTTTTTTTATTCGTTACTATAAAAGCCACTTTTTGAATTAATATTCTGTAACGTATGCTTGTTCAAATAGTTAATAGACTTTATTCCAATTGACAGTACCTAAGGGACATACCACGATTTCAGTTCATAAAATTAGTGATTTTGTGAAAGTAAATCAACTGGGCAGATGTAAATTGCAGCGCTTGGTAATCCTTAATCCGTATACCTGATAAGAGTTGATAATGGAATCTGTAAATTGCAGCGATGGTCAAATTTGAGATTTTAATCCGACTTGTAAATTGCAGCGATTAAATTTTTTCAAGAATTTCACTAAACAGGTGTTACAGCTTATCTATTCCTGGAGTTGTTATAGATTAAGAACCTATCTTGGTGGCGCAACTCGGTGCCGCCCCCGTTATGGGGTTGTCCCCCCTTTACCTATATATAAATAAGTAGATTTTATAATTTATCATTAGGTTTTGCTATCTAACATGAGCGAAGTAACAGAAATTGTTAGTGAACGTGGAAACGTGTTGTTACTATTAAGTAACTATAAGTTCTTTAAAAAAGAAACGTTGAAATCTGGAGAAGTCAAGTGGTGTTGTACCACAAGGAAGTGCACCGCCAAGATCTACAGCATTGAAGATTGATCCGAACGGATAATTTCAAGGAATAATTTGGAACATAATCATCAGAGTGACGAGAAGAAAATTCAAAAGCATATTGTGAGTAAACGTAAAGCGACAGAAGATATTTCTGTAAAGCCAGCAAAAATATGCACATATTCAATGTGCATAAATTAACAACTATTGAGAGCTTAATTTTTTTTTAAACCTTCATTACTTAATAAACTTATCAACGGTATCCTACACATTGATAAAAAATAAACAAGTTTGCTTCAAATTACATTCCGCCAGATGGGTGGAATTAGTGAAAAAACCATTTTATTTTCATGATCGTTCGTTTGAACAAAATTTAAACTTTTAAAAATTATTTACTACCTAACTGTTCTCTAGTTACAAATTTTGTTCGAACTGTTCTACCCTGTTCCTAATGGATGACCGACACCTCTTTCTTACTTCCACCGTTACGGTAGCTACTTATTTGTTGAAGCAGATATATTTTTCTTATTTGTTCGATCAAAATGTGATTTTATGATCGTTCATTTGAACAAAAGTTAAACTACTTATAATAATTGAATAATAAATAAATATTTAGCTACTGTAACGTGAAGTAAGAAAGAGGAGTCCGGCGTACATTAGGAACAGTGCAGAACAATTCGAAAGAAATTTGTAAGTAGAGAACAGTAAGGTATTAAATTCTTGTTGAAAGTTTAACTTTTGTTCAAACGAACGATCATAACAATAAAATTGTTATTTTCAACAATTCCGAACGATTTCCGTCCTTCTGAAGGAATAGCCGCAATTAGAATCAAAAATGTTGTACTCGTATTTAACAATGTATAGCATACCGTTAGAAAGGTTACTAAGTAAAGAAGTTTTCGAAAGAAAATGAAGCTCCCAATTGTTTATTTTTCAAACATTGAACTTCGAAGTTGATTCATTTTCACGAAATCACTAGTTTTGTGAAATAAAAATTGTCGTATGTCCCTTTGGTACTAACAATTGGAATAAAAGCTATCAACTGTTCGAACAAACATAAATGAGGGAATATTAAATGACAAAATTGTACTTCTACAGGCGTTAATATGAAACTCACGAGGGTTAAGAGGGTGGATTTTGAATAATTTGAGAAAAAAAATATTTTGAAATATATATCCTCAACCAAGATTTCAGGACGCAGGGTACAATGGAAAAAGGTAGCAAATGACCCCAACAATATCCGTAAAAATTTGATGGTTCATGTACCGAACACACTGTCTAAATAGGTACATAGATATATATATATATATATTTTATATGTATATATATAAATATATATATATATATATATATATATATATATATATATATATATATATATATATATATATATATATATATATATAAATATATAAATATATATATATATATATATATATATATATATATATATATATATATATATATATATATATATATATAGTCATTTCTATCATATTCTTGAATCATTTTATAGAGCAAAGTTCGTGAGTTTTTTGGTTCAGTTAAACAATCTTACGATTATGTATTTTTCTATTTTCATTAAAGTTTCGGTCTGTTACTTTGACCTTCATCAAAATGATTGGATCAATATGTTACCATCACACAATTGAAAACTTTTCACATAAATTACAGAATTACATGGACAATTTATAAATACTACGCAAAACAGAACTTGACAATGATACACAGTAACAAATTTTAAACATTTTTCGTCTACAGAGACACGTCAGGTTTCGCTTTCAGTTAGAATATTTCTAACTGAAAGCGAAACCTAACGTGTCTATATTTTATACAAAATACAAATTTTATATATAATATCGGGGAGTATTCAACGAAGTTGACCATTGTGGTGAATTTAAACAACACTGCCAGTTTCATAAAAAAGGGCAATTACAGCGACTGCTTTTCAATGAGTAACGGAAGCATAAACGGGATGTCTCAAGTTAAACTCAGCAGCAACTTGTCTGCTGCTACGAGCGTTATCATCAAATTATTTCGATTTTTTCACGTGAAGTTGATTGCGTTTTGATTTTCTGATCACAAATTCACTAACTAGAACTTAACGCAATAAACTCCAAACTGACTTTTATTTGACCCTTCTTTTAATTCCATCATTTTCCCTGGCATACTAAGAATAAAATTGAAAAAAGAACACTGGTAGGTAATAATTTTAAGATGCCAAAATATTGAAAAAATTTTATATATATATATATATATATATATATATATATATATATATATATATATATATATATATAACATAGTGAGGAATGAAGTAGGCCTAAAGATGAACTTGAACAAAACGAAAGTCATGTACAATGAAATGGTAGAAAATCACGATATCACGGTCAGCGATACCACACTTGAAGTAGTGGACGAATATATATACCTGGGACAATTAATACATAAGTCTGGTTCACTACTTCCGGAAATCAACAGAAGAATAAAATTGGCATGGAAAGTATTCGGACAAAATTCCATCATCTTTAAGTCAAGAATGCCACTCCGCCTAAAGAAGCGAGCCTTCGATCAGCTGATAATACCAGTCATGACGTACGGCTGTGAAACCTGGGCACTAAAGCAAGAGTTCATAAGGAAACTCCAGGTTGCATAAAGGTCTATGGAGCGGTGTATGCTCGGCATAACAAAGAGGGACCGTAAGACAATAGAGTTGATTAGAGGAAAGACCCAGGTAATAGACGTCATCCACAGAATAAAATCCCTCAAATGGCAATGGACAGGGCACATAGCGAGAAGGACCGACAATAGATGGACCATAAAGACAACACAGTGGTACCCAAGAGGCGTCAAACGGCCGAAGAGACGCCCCAATATAAGATGGGATTATGATATCAGAAAAGAAGCAGGAACAAACTGGTATCAAGCTGCTCAACAACGTAATACATGGGCAGGAATGAAGGAACGATATGCGAGGAGGCTGCACCGTACTTAACGGTAGACCATAGCTGCATATGATGATGATGATGATGATATATATATATATATATATATATATATATATATATATATATATATATATATATATATATATATATATATATATATATATATATATATATATATATATATATATATATATATATATATATATATATATATATGTATATATATATATATATATGACATTAAGGATAATATCAGCTATTTATAGTTTCACTAATTGGATAATGCTTTAATATTATACCTGTTTTTTTTTGTTGTCCACATGTATGTTCACAGATGGTGTTAACCTTCGGCTGACGACTAGTCCAAGCGGCTTTTTCTGGAAACGTCATAAAAGTTATAGAGGATAGAATTTTATTGATGAGTTGAAGGCTTGAAAGCAATGTGATAAGGATTATATTAATTGGCAATTTTCTTGTTTTAATCAGATGGTGAAAGGGGTAGTTCGATGTAGCATTTTACTAGACGTAGAATGAAATAAAAGTAGAAGAGCTTCACCGGAAGTCATAAATCATGACAGGTCTATTGTTAAACATGACAGGTGTTCATATTGTTACGCCAGGTGTTCCTATTGTTATGTCAGGTCTATTGTTATACATGACAGGTCATAAATCATGACAGGTCTATTGTTAGGGCAGGTGTTCCTATTGTTAGAGCAGGTCTATTGTTATGGCAGGTGTTCCTATTGTTAGACAGGGGTGTATTAACTAATGATTGATGGTGAATCGGGGACCGTGGGAATTGAATATTTCTTTTCTTTACAAATTATATTGACCAAACCGATAAACTTATCAATAGAAATTATAAAAACTTATTGTATCAAATCTTTACAGATGTAACTACGAACAAAGTTCAGAAATTTCATAAAACCTATTAGGTAATTATATGAATATAAATAATTAATTGAATTTATGATTCCTGGATACCTTTTACTAATGAGTTGTACGTATATTCAATTTGGTGAGATTGAATAATTTATTGAACTTTTTTCATATAAGATTCACAAATTTTTTTATGGAAGAACAAAATAACTTAAGTAACTTTTTTCCTATAAAATGTATGAAATTCTTCAGATCAATCAGATTTTATTTCTTTGATTGGACAGAATGCGAAATTTGTCATTATAGATCTCATATTTTATTTTTCTGTTTAATTTTATGTATACCACAAGCTTCAATTTGAAGCGTAGATAAAAAAATGTCTTTTACCTGGAATAAAAAATATTTTTCCTTTAAATAATCAAATCAAAATGTTTAATTATTCTCTCTCTTAGTTGGAAATTTTTTTATGGAAGAACAAAATAACTTAAGTAACTCTTTTTCTATAAGATGCATGAAATTCATCAGATCAATCAGATTTTATTTCTTTGATTAGACAGAATGCGAAATTTTTTATTATAGATCTCATATTTTCTTTTTCTGTTTAATTTTATATATACCACAAGCTTCAATTTGAAGCGTAGATAAAAAAAAATGTCATTCGCCTGGAATGAAAAAATATTTTTCTTTTAAATAATCAAATCAAATAGTTTAATTATTCTCTCTCTTAGTTGGAAATATCAAAATATTTCTAAAACTTCATCTATGTAAATGAAACTAAATTCACTTTCTCTTTTAACAACTGGGATTACCCAGTTACATCCAACGAAATTAATTTCTGGTTTCCCTAACTGAAATAAAGATATCCGATAATTATAAACATACAATACAATAGTACCTACTCCTCCAAAATGAAATTGAAGTATTTCATATTGCTTTAATCATTTATATTGGCCAAACCGATAAACCTATCAATAGAAATTATAAAAACTTATTGAATCAAATCTTTACAGATGTAATTACGAACAAAGATCAGAAAATATTTATTAGGTATTATATGAATAAAAATAATTTATTGAATATATGATTCCTGCATTCATTGTATAAATTATTTGTCCAATTTGATGATATTAAATAACTTATGCAATTTTTATAAGATTCAAGAAATTTTTTCATGAAGAACAAAATAACTTATGGAACTTTATTACAGAAAATTTATTCATCTAATTACAAACCTTTTTATTTGAAACACTAAATTATTAATAAAATGTAATTTGACCATTCATTTACATGCATTATAACAGGTCCCTCATACCAGGGGAAAAAAGAGTACACGTCTAAAGTTTTAAAAAACCTAAATCACATGTGTGATAAATCAGTTGTAAATATCGTATATTATTACGATGAATGACGGACAGCTTTTTGTATAAGAAAAACTTTTCATATGAAATATAGACAAAACCTCCTAGTGTTTAAAAATTATGATGCTAATACGATCAATATTATATAAATAAATTGATAGGGAGTTGAGCATTATGTATTCAATTCAACTTAGATTATAAATTATAACCCATACTCTGTATGAAGTAGTAATAAAGTTAAATTATTATTTCATTCTATTATTCTACATTGAAAATTTAATAATTTTGTAATTGTATGCATAGTTATAAACAATCACATACCTTGCCATGCCAAAAAAAGCCCACACACATCTATACTAAACGGATAAAATTGTTTTATATTCACTGCATTCCATATGTAGCAGCATTTTGATATTAAGTGGGGAAAGTAACTTTCCAAAACTTTATGTGGCTCTTCTTCTTAGGGGACTTTTGCAGGTGGAATGAATCTCTTTGTACGGAATATGAGTGAAAAAATTCACAATGTCGATGCTATAAACAAGTATAACACAATCGAATATTTTACAGGTTTTATTCGCGCTGAAATTTGTAAGAGGAACAAGGGCCGTATTTTAGAAAACAGCTAGATCCATTACATTGATGGACGATCGTAAAACGCTGGATGTCTGTGACGTTATTCATCAGAGGGTGTATATAAATCAGTTGGGGGTGGACCGCACACACCCTGTGTGTATATATATATATGTATATATATATATATATATATATATATATATATATATATATATATATATATATATATATATATATATATATATATATATATATATATATATATATATATATATATATATATATATATATATATAAGAATGCTCAATGATACAGGGAGCATCAGATTCAACCGTAACAACCATAATATGAATATGTGTAATGAAGTGTACCTCGAATCTCCGGCTTCACCGGAGCCTCATGAGCAGGAGGGTGAAATTTTTTTACCGCTGCACCCTTCATGCATAAAAATTGAGGAGATGGAAGAAAAAGAAGAGAATTTGATTGAGGGAGAAGGCTGGGCCTATGACTTTATGGGGGAGGAATTGGAGATGGATGAAGAAGATGGATATTTCATAGATCAGGCGAAGGATGATTATTTCATCGATCAGGCTGAAGATGGTTATTTAATCGATCAGGCTGAAGATGAGGGCTACGTCGATGAGTATTATCCTCCCCCATCACCTCCTTCATCACACGGAGAAGATTCAGGATTCGAGGAGTAAAACGGTATGTAAATCAGGTATTAAAATAAATGCATCCATGAAAGACATGTTATTTATTAATTATTTTACATTATCCAGCTATTTATAGAATTATCTTATCATTTAACAAACAATTTTTTGTTTTAATAACAACTACTTGATTTTTTTCCAGTGAATGTACCAGCAGTACCATTATTATCCTTCCCCATAGCCTCCTTCTTCACTCGGAGAAGATTCAGGATTCGAGGAGTATAACGGTATGTAAATCAGGTATTAAAATAAATGCATCCATAAAAAAACATGTTATTTATTAATTATTTCACATTATCCAGCTATTTCTAGAATTATCCTACTATTTAACAAACAGTTTTTTGTTTTAATAACAACTACTTGATGTAATTCGTGTAATGGATATACAAACCTGTACTGAATTTATAAAATTGAGCTACAAAGACTCACCCCATATGTATGAATTGCTTGTAAAATATTAGCTCAATATTGAGAATATTGTGTTAGATAGTATCATTTGATAGAGATATTATGTATACTATTAGTAATGTAATTGTATATAAATACGATGTTGGTAGAGCTATGTACAAAAATGTATGATATTATATAACAATGAACTTTATTTATAGAAAATTTATTTATCTAACTACAAACCTTCTGAGCCAGCGTCAAAGTTAGATATTGAGATTATTGTTATATTGAATTGTGATATACCCGATAATAATAAGACTGTCTTGAAACTGCATATTGGTTTGAAATATGGAATAAGAGATCGCTTTTCAAATATAAATGATAGTATTTGACTTTAGAACTATGCAAATGAAAAAACATCCCTATATAAAATGCAGCTAAAGAATAATCATATTCAATATAAAAAAATAATTTTTCAATCTTGTATACGAGAACTGCTTTTTTTAGGAAACTTTGGGGTAATTAGAAATAAATAAAACGTAGACGATAAACGTATACGAATAATAAATATTTTAAAATCATGAGATAACTAGAAGTACTTACTTATTCAGAAACATATAAACCTTTATAGGATTGAGAAAATAAAATATAGAATATGATCATGTATATTGATGAATATTTTTTTTGAAAAAACACATAACTTTGAATAAAATTTTTTGTTATAGAATGTAACTAAAGAATATTCGTATACAATATAAACAAATAATTTTTAATCTTGTATACTAGAACTGTTTTTTTAGGAAACTTTGGGTAATTAGAAATAAATAAGACGTAGACGAAAAACGTATACGATTAATGAATATTTTAAAAATCATAGCATAACTAGAAGCACTGTTTTAGCAACATATAAACATTCATCTGATTCAGAAAAATAAAATATAGAGGATGATCATATACATTGATAAATATTTTTTTCAAAAAACACATAAATGTTTATATGTTTCTAAAACAGTGCTTTTAGTTATGCTATGATTTTTAAAATATTTATTAATCGTATACGATTTTCGTCTACGTTTTATTTCTAACTACCCAAAGTTTCCTAAAAAAGACGTTTTAGTATACAAGATTACAAATTATTTGTTTATATTATATACGAATATTCTTTAGTTACATTCTATAACCAAAAATTTTATTCAAAGTTATGTGTTTTTTCAAAAAGAATATTCATCAATGTATATGATCATCTTCTATATTTTATTTTCTGAATCCTATAGAGGTTTATATGTTTCTAAATAAGTAAGTACTTCTAGTTATCTCATGATTTTAAAATATTTATTATTCGTATACGTTGATCGTCTACGTTTTATTTATTTCTAATTACCCCAAAGTTTCCTAAAAAAGCAGTTCTAGTATACAAGATTGAAAAATTATTTGTTTATATTGAATATGATTATTCTTTAGCTGCATTTTATATAGGGATGTTTTTTCATTTGCATAATTCTAAAGTCAAATACTGTCATTTATATTTGAAAAGCGATCTCTTATTCCATATTTCAAACCAATATGCAGTTTCAAGACAGTCTTATTATTATCGGGTATATCACAATTCAATATAACAATAATCTCAACATCTAACTTTGACGCTGGCTCAGAAGGTTTGTAGTTAGATAAATAAATTTTCGAAAATAAAGTTCATTGTTATATAATATCATACATTTTTGTACATAGCTCTACCAACATCGTATTCATATATATATAATATTTTACAAGCAATTCATACATATGGGGTGAGTCATTGTAGCTCAATTTTATAAATTCAGTACAGGTTTGTATATCCATTACATGCATTACATCAACCTTGATGGTACTGCTGGTACATTCACTAGAAAAAATCAAGTAGTTGTTATTAAAACAAAAAATTGTTTGTTAAATAGTAAGATAATTCTAGAAATAGCTGGATAATGTAAAATAATTAATAAATAACATGTTTTTTATGGATGCATTTATTTTAATACCTGATTTACATACCGTTTTACTCCTCGAATCCTGAATCTTCTCCGAGTGAAGAAGGAGTCTATGGGAAAGGATAATAATGGTACTGCTGGTACATTCACTGGAAAAAAATCAAGTAGTTATTATTAAAACAGAAAATTGTTTGTTTATTGATAAGATAATTCTATAAATAGCTGGATAATGTAAAATAATTAATAAATAACATGTTTTTTATGGATGCATTTATTTTAATACCTGATTTACATACCGTTTTACTCCTCGAATCCTGAATCTTCTCCGTGTGATGAAGGAGGTGATGGGGGAGGATAATACTCATCGACGTAGCCCTCATCTTCAGCCTGATCGATGAAATGACCATCTTCTGCCTGATCGATGAAATAATCATCTTCCGCCTGATCTATGAAATATCCATCTTCTTCATCCATCTTCAATTCCTTCCCCATAAATTCATAGGCCCAGCCTTCTCCCTCAATCAAATTCTCTTCTTGTTCTTCCATCTCCTCAATTTTTATGCATGAAGGGTGCAGCGGTAAAAAAATTTCACCCTTCTGCTCATGAGGCTCCGGTGAAGCCGGAGATTCGAGGTACACTTCATTACACATATTCATTTTACGGTTGTTACGGTTGAATCTGATGCTCCCTGTATCATTGAGCATTCTTATATATATATATATATATATATATATATATATATATATATATATATATATATATATATATATATATATATATATATATATATATATATATATATATATATATATATATATATACACACAGGGTGTGTGCGGTCCACCCCAAACTGATTTATTTGCACCCTCTGATGAATAACGTCACAGACATGCAGCGTTTTACGATCGTCCATCAATGTAATGGATCCAGCTATTTTCTTAAATACGGCCCTTGTTCCTCTTACAAATTTCAGCGCGAATAAAACCTGTAACATATTCGATTTTGTAATACTTATTTATAGCATCGTCATTGTCAATTTTTTCACTCATCCTCCGTACAAAGAGATTCATTCCACCTGCAAAAGTCCCCTAAGAAGAAAAGCCACATAAAGTTTTGGAAAGTTACTTTCCCCACTTAATATCAAAATGCTGCTACATATAGAATCCAGTGAATATAAAACAATTTTATCCGTTTAGTATAGATGTGTGTGGGCTTTTTTTGGCATGGCAAGGTATGTGATTGTTTATAACTATGCATACAATTATAAAATTATCAAGTTTTCAATGTAGAATAATAGAATGAAATAATAATTTAACTTTATCACTACTTCATACAAAGTATGGGTTATAATTTATAATCTAAGTCGAATTAAATACATAATGCTTAACTCCCTATCAATTTATTTATATAATATTGATCGTATTAGCATCATAATTTTTAAACACTAGGAGGTTTTGTCTATATTTCATATGAAAAGTTTTTCTTATTCAAAAAGCTGTCCGTCATTCATCGTAATAATATACGATATTTACAACTGATTTATCACACATGTGATTTAGGTATTTGAAAACTTTAGACTTGTACCCTGCTTTCCCCTGGTATGAGGGACCTGTTATAATGCATGTAAATGAATGTTCAAATTACATTTTTTTAATAATTTAGTGTTTCAAATAAGAAGGTTTGTAATTAGATGAATAAATTTTCTGTAATAAAGTTCCATAAGTTATTTTGTTCTTCATGAAAAAATTTCATGAATCTTATAAAAATTGCATAAGTTATTTAATATCATCAAATTGGACAAATCATTTATGCAATGAATGCAGGAATCATATATTCAATAAGTTATTTTTATTCATATAATTCCTAATGAATATTTTCTGATCTTTGTTCGTAATTACATCTGTAAAGATTGGATTCAATAAGTTTTTATAATTTCTATTGATAGGTTTATCGGTTTGGCCAATATAAATGATTAAAGCAATATGAAATGCTTCAATTTCATTTTGGAGGACTAGGTACTATTGTATTGTATGTTTATAATTATCGGATATCTTTATTTCAGTTAGGGAAACCAGAAATTAATTTCGTTGGATGTAACTGGGTAGTCCCGGTTGTTAAAAGAGAAAGTGAATTTAGTTTCATTCACATAGATGAAGTTTTAGAAATATTTTGATATTTCCAACTAAGAGAGAGAATAATTAAACTATTTGATTTGATTATTTAAAAGAAAAATATTTTTTCATTCCATTTGAATGACATTTTTTTTATCTACGCTTCAAATTGAAGCTTGTGGTATACATAAAATTAAACAGAAAAAGAAAATATGAGATCTATAATAAAAAATTTCGCATTCTGCCTAATCAAAGAAATAAAATCTGATTGATCTGATGAATTTCATGCATCTTATAGGAAAAGAGTTACTTAAGTTATTTTGTTTTTCCATTAAAAAATGTCCAACTAAGAGAGAGAATAATTAAACGTTTTGATTTGATTATTTGAAGAAAAAATATTTTTTTATTCCAGGTAAATGACATTTGTTTTTATCTACGCTTCAAACTGAAGCTTGTGGTATCCATAAAATTAAACAGAAAAATAAAATATGAGATCTATAATGACAAATTTCGCATTCTGTCTAATCAAAGAAATAAAATCTGATTGATCTGATGAATTTCATGCATTTTATAGAAAAGAGTTACTCACGTTATTTTGTTCTTCCATAAAAAAATTTGTGAATCTTATATGAAAAAAGTTCAATAAATTATTCAATCTCACCAAATTGAATATACGTACAACTCATCTGTAAAAGGTATCCAAGAATCATAAATTCAATTAATTATTTATATTCATATAATTACCTAATAGGTTTTATGAAATTTCTGATCTCTGTTCGTAATTACATCTGTAAAGATTTGATTCAATAAGTTTTTATAATTTCTATTGATAGGTTTATCGGTTTGGCCAATATAAATGATTAAAGCAATATGAAATGCTTCAATTTCATTATGGAGGACTAGGTACTATTGTATGTTTATAATTATCGGTTATCTTTATTTCAGTTAGGGAAACCAAAAATTAATTTCGTTGGATGGGTAATCCCGGTTGTTAAAAGAGAAAGTGAATTTAGTTTCATTTACATAGATGAAGTTTTAGAAATATTTTGATATTTCCAACTAAGAGAGATAATAATTAAACTTTTTGATTCGATTATTTAAAGAAAAAATATTTTTTCATTCCAGTTAAATGACATTTTTTTTAATCTACGCTTCAAATTGAAGCTTGTGGTATACATGAAATTAAACAGAAAAAGAAAATATGAGATCTATAATGAAAAATTTCGCATTCTGTCCAATCAAAGAAATAAAATCTGATCGATCTGATGAATTTCATACATTTTATAGAAAAAGAGTAACTTAAGTTATTTTGTTCTTCCATAAAAAAATTTGTGAATCTTATATGAAAAAAGTTCAATAAATTATTCAATCTCACCAAATTGAATATACGTACAACTCATTAGTAAAAGGTATCCAGGAATCATAAATTCAATTAATTATTTATATTCATATAATTACCTAATAGGTTTTATGAAATTTCTGATCTTTGTTCGTAATTACATCTGTAAAGATTTGATACAATAAGTTTTTATAATTTCTATTGATAAGTTAATCGGTTTGGTCAATATAATTTGTAAAGAAAAGAAATATTCAATTCCCACGGTCCCCCATTCACCATCAATCATTAGTTAATACACCCCTGTCTAACAATAGGAACACCTGCCATAACAATAGACCTGCCCTAACAATAGGAACACCTGCCCTAGCTACAGACCTGTCATGATTTATGACCTGTCATGTATAACAATAGACCTGACATAACAATAGGAACACCTAGCGTAACAATAGGAACACCTGTCATGTTTAACAATAGACCTGTCATGATTTATGACTTATGAAGTTGTGTGTGAAGCTCTTCTACTAATAAACCCATAAAAAACCATAGTCTGCATAATTGATAACTCCTGGCTGTGCGTAGCCAGAACGAATGTAGGCGAATGAATGCATGTCGAACATATGTCGCTGCCGTCACCCTCCGCGCTATTTTTTTTCGGGAAATCGAAAGCCGTATATCGGCTGCTATAACTGTCTGCTCAATATTTAAGCGCAGCCGAGTGCGCGGGCTGAAAATCAAAGATCGAAATCTTGAATAACGTTTCTTTGTAATCGATACAATTACCATATACCAGAAACTGAAACAGAATAGACGATAAAGATTGGGAAGTTTTATGAAGCGAGATCCTGTTAATTCCATATAACAGACAAACTGGAATGAGTGCAAAAGGAGAAAGACCTCATCATTATTTAAGTTGTTATTATTTAACAAATTATAAGAAAACTTTTAGAAAAACAAATTTTAACAATAACTATACTTGTATCGCCTCGCGGTGGGTTCATCAGATAGAAATGAATACTGTGTTTAGTGTTGAAACGTAGCGTTATAGATTCAATTATGGTGATAGATGAAATCAAATATGTGTTTTATAAAACGTATGATTGAATTAAAATCAAAATTTTCATATCTGATGTAGTAAACTACACTGACGCAAAAGTCAGGTGGCACTTCAATTCAAAGTAATATGAAGAAATATGTGTCCCAAAGAAAATCATTTTCCACCACGTTTATAAAACTTACATTCGCACTAGGATAAATCCATTTCAGTGGAAGATTTCCTTCGCAAAAAAGTGTGTAGTTTTGGCCCACTTGTAAAGTAATATCAGATCCTTTATCTTTCGATGACAGCACTTTTGCTGTTGAATCTGAAAAGAATAAAAGCGTTAGGTACTATAAACTCCACTCAATATTAAATGTTATGTATCTTCGTAGATTTAGCGAAGGCATTTGATACGGTCGACCATCGTGAGCTTATACAAATAATGGGGGATTGCGGATTTGCAGGGCATACTTTGAAGTGGTTCACAAGTTACCTTATGAACAGAAAACAGTGTGTTAAAATACAAAATTCTTTCAGTGATATCCTGTCTGTGCAGTGCGGTGTTCCTCAGGGTACTATTCTCGGACCAATTATGTTTATCATTTATATTAATGCAATTTTTTCTCTTCCTATTGTTGGAGATTTGGTATCCTATGCTGATGACACAGCAGTTTTTTACGAGTCCGATTCTTGGCATCGATTGAGAGAACTGGTTCGAGAGGATTTTGGAAGGATTGCCGATTTCCTGGATCTCCGACTACTCACTTTAAATAGAACAAAAACAAAAGTTCTGAAATTTTCTTGTAATTCTGTAAATATGCCGACATACGATTCAATTGAGATAGAAGACGATTTTGTGATATATTCGGATGTGTCCATAAAGTATTTAGGAGATGTTTTCGACAGACATTTGAGATGGAACCTACAAAAAGATCATGTTGCGAAGATGCTTCGAATGTTGATTCCAAAATTTAGAGACCTGAGGACTTATTGTGACGAGAAACTCCTAAGGACAATATACTTGGTGCTGGTTCAACTAATTTTAATTTATGGCCTGTTGGGATGGGGTGGTGTCGCGGATAATTATTTGAAAAAATTGGAAGTGTCCTAAAAATAGATTCTAAAAATTATATACAGCAAATCATCGAGATTTCCATCTGACGAACTCTTCCAGCGGTCCGGAATAATGGATCTCAGACAGCTTTTCTTTGTGGTCCTTGCAATACATCAGGGAAGAAATCTTCACGGTGTAAGTTTTAATAATCATAGTCATCAAACGAGGCTGAGGGATCGATTGATCTTTACACCGAAGGCCAACAAGACGATCTTTCAGAAATCACATACCTTCTCGGCACCAAGAGTATATAACGTCCTTCCAGTTCACATAAAATTCAGTAACAGTAGCAGCAATAATAATAATAATAATAATCTTTATTAATCCTTTGAGACATATTAAATAAAATGTATAGGACACGTCAACTTTAAAGGTAATCAGAAATCACAATCATTGAAATATTCATCTACAGTGTAGTAACATTTCTTGATCAACTTCAACTTAACTACATTTCTAAATTTAATATTCGTTAAGCATTTTATGGCATCTGGCAAATGATTGAAGAGTTTAATTCCTTTGTATGTGGTAAAGATTCATATTTGGAAGTTTTGTGAGTAGGAAGTAGCAGCATCTCGGTATTTCTTGTGTTGTATTCATGGAAACTGGACAATTTCGCAAGGTTGCTATGGTTTTCCTTTACATACAATAAACTCTTCAATATATATATATATAAGAGGAACAGTCAGTATCCCATATGACGCGAACAACGGCCTACAGGAGGAACGAGGGTCAAGACCAAACATCATACGCATAATACGTTTTTGCGCCACAAATATCCGACTTACATCAGTGGAGAGGCCCCAGAGCAGTATATTGTAAGATATGTGGCTGTAACATAAGGCATAGTAAACATTTAAAACCGATGCCAAGGGAAGAGAGTTCTTTATTTGATTTATAGCGTAGTAAGCTTTACTTAATGTTTTGCATAGAGCATCAATATGATGACACCATCTCAGCTTTCGATCAATGTGTACCCCCAGGAGTTTAACGTGATCCTTAGAGGTGATTGATGAGCTACCAAGCTGAACACTCAATGTCCGACTTAAGTTTTTAATGCTAAAAAATATACAGTCGGTTTTCTCAATATTTGCAATCAAAGCATTTTTACGACACCAATCTGTAAAGGACTGCACCAAACTACCACACAATAGAGAGAGTTTCTCCGGACTCTCAGCGGAGACAGCCAATGAAGTATCATCTGCAAATAGCGTCACTCTACTTCCATGAAAGTGATCTGGAAGATCATTTACAAACAGAATAAATAGCAGGGGACCAAGGACCGAACCCTGTGGTACACCTGAACTTATATTAAATGCTTCAGATAATGCATCATGGACCTTAACAATCATAGTCCTACCTGAGATAAAGCTATGGAGCCAATCAAGAAACACGCCTCTGAATCCGAGATTATAATATACAATAATCGTTATAAAAAATTATTAGAGTCCTGGATACTTAGTCTCTCCAGACAGTTTGTGAGAAAAATTTTGAATATGGATAGTTTTATCATATACTTATAGGCTGACCCTTACTTAGAACGATCAACTGAGAACTTGTTGACCCCATTGACATGATGAACTGTTTGACGATTTTTTGATGTGGAAGGACTATGGTATCAATCCTCAAACAAGGTGATTACCTGGCATCTCGATCACTTGGGATGTCTTTTAATCTTCTTCGAGGTATTTTTCTTTGAGTCATTTATTCAATTTATGGAAATGTAACATATATTCATGTTTTGTAACTTAGGTAATTATTGTATTACTCATGTATTGTAGTATTTCTTATTCCTTTGAATAAATATTAATAATAAATAATAATAATAAAAGCTGAAAAATCAAATGTCTAAAAGTTTCAGTTCAGGATGTAAATAAAACAATTAATTTCGATGGTTCGATAAGCATTTTTTTGCAACTATCGAATCACCGAAATTAAAACCTCGCCTAGATCTCCATTTCAACAATTACTTCAGCAAATGGAAACAAATATTTTTTAAACACTTATATTCAGATATTTGAAAAGTAAGTAATGCAAAAAAAATATTTCTAGCATCATTTATTATTTGTTTCGTTAATAATATCATCAATAGTAATCAGTAAAAAAATTTTATATCAGGTTACTCTTTATTTGAAGATTGAAAAACAGCTTATTTTCTCATGGAAGACTGAATCATGACTTTTTCAACTTCAAATATGTCAGTCAAATAATTTCTACTTTCAGAAAATGATCTCCTGAACATGATTTGAATATGTTAAGATAACGTATTATTCATGATCAAGTCGTCATATTCCTAATTACGACTAAAACAATTGCTGAACTTCTGTAGATTCACTTCTTCTATGTAATTAACAGCTCTCTTCTAAACAGGATAATTTCTTTCATATCTGAATTTCCGCAATACAACATTTGAATTACTGGACAGAATTATGATGAGATTTGTCTCACTACCAATTTTCAACGATCCTCTTAAACGACGGAATGTTGGTTCACAATTAACGTTAATTTATTTTTATTGATTCAGCCCAGAAATGGGATTGCAAATATATATATATATATATATATATATATATATATATATATATATATATATATATATATATATATATACTGATAATGATAAAACACTTGTCTTAACGTTTCACAAATATATCGAAAAAGTAAAATTGACTTAGTCAACTAGAAAAATCTCAACAAGCTCATTTATAATATGAAATCTAATGGGGGCTAACTTGGAATTCAACTTGTTTATTCACAATGGGGTATTTCCTCTTAATGGTACTTCCAATAGGTCCAAACGTTTGCCTTTACTACAAGTAATATAAATAAATAATTATATATATACAAACTTACAAAACTACATATATATATATATATATATATATATATATATATATATATATATATATATATATATATATATATATATATAATATATATATATATATATATATATATATATATATATATATATATATATATATATATATATATTATATATATATATAAAATATATATATATATATATATATATATATATATATATATATATTATATATATATATATAATATATATATATATATATATATATATATATATATATATATATATATATATATATATATATATATATATATATATATATATATATATATATATATATATATATATATATATATATATATACTAGTTGGCCCGGCAAACGTTGTTCTGCCATATAAATTATTTTTATCTATCTATCTTTCTATCTATTCATCTATCTGCCGATGTATATCTACCTACCTAACTATCTATCTATCTATCTAGATAGTTATCTATCTTTCTATCTATCTATCTATCTATCTATCTATCTATCTATCTATCTATCTATCTACATATCTATCTATCTATCTGACCCGGCAAACGTTGTTCTGCCATATAATCTATTTTTATCTATCTATCTTTCTATCTATTCATCTATCTGCCGATGTATATCTACCTATTTAACTATCTATCTATCTAGATAGTTATCTATCTTTCTATCTATCTATCTATCTATCTATCTATCTATCTATCTATCTATCTATCTATCTATCTATCTATCTATCTATCTATCTATCTATCTATCTATCTATCTATCTATCTATCTATCTATCTATCTATCTATCTATCTATCTATCTACATATCTATCTATCTATCTGACCCGGCAAACGTTGTTCTGCCATATAAATTATTTTTATCTATCTGAATAGGGGTTGATCGTGAAGGGATGAAAATTTAGGGTTGTATATATTTTTGAATGCTGTATCATAAAAAAATAGAACAGAAAAATAAAGAGAAAAATTAAGGAGTGGACTACCCTTAACATTTAGGGGGATGAAAAATAGATTTTGTCGGATTCTCAGACCTAACCAATATGCACACAAAATTTCATGAGAATCGGTCGAGTCATTTCGAAGGAGTTCAACAAATAAAAAATAAGGGTTGATCGTAAGAGGGTGAAAATTTAGGATTGTATGTATTTTTGTATGCTGTATCATAAAAAAATAAAAACAAAAAATTTTTTCCAAAAATTAAAATTTTTAGGGGTGGACTACCCTTAACATTTAGGGGGATGAAAAATAGATGTTGGCCGATTCTCAGACCTACTCAATACGCTCACAAAATTTCATGAGAATCGGTCAAGCCGTTTCGGAGGAGTATGGGAACTAAAACTGTGACACGAGAATTCTATATAATGAGATATATATATATATATATATATATATATATATATATATATATATATATATATATATATATA
Organism: Cynegetis impunctata; assembly: GCA_030704885.1. Lineage (NCBI taxonomy): Eukaryota > Metazoa > Arthropoda > Insecta > Coleoptera > Coccinellidae > Cynegetis > Cynegetis impunctata. The sequence continues at coordinate 26,459 of JARQZK010004553.1, read as the reverse complement.
TATATATATATATATATATATATATATATATATATATATATATATATATATATATATATATATGTTTTGTATTAACTGGCACCCTCTATAATCATTGTCTATGCAGCACCAAGCGTATTTCTTATGTTTGATGTATTGTATTTGTGGCACCCAAATAATGCATTTCAATGTGGCACCCTTTATATATAATTTATTATTAATACTGGTAAAAGAGGCACCCTGCGGGGTTGTCGGATTTATGGTGCCACTTCGAAAATTGATATCTCAATTTATTCATTGTTTTTGTCAGTAGAAACATTTGAAACTTATTGAATCTACATTTTTTTTTACAATATGAAGATTTTAGTCATTTCATGACTCATTGAATCTGATACAGTCATGTACAAAATGCAGAGGATTTGTATTTTTTAATCATAGTCAATCAGTCGGAGTGAATGAACATTTTTTAAAATGAATTTTTTTCGTTCTACACTGTAATTTCAAACTTCAAAACTGAAACTGCTTTAATTAATTTATCATATTTTTAAATAGGTTCATATGAAAAATGCTTGTTTATGTTGATTAAATTTTTATATTTTCAAAATGTATGTATCTATTGTTGAAAATTCAAAATTGTATCAAGTATAAGTATCTCCTTGAGACTTCGTCTAGTCAGTTACTTCAGGTGGTTAAAACATGTGGCCGAAAACACTTATGTAGGCACAGATATACAGGGTGTTGAAGTTTTAGGAATACAATTCATTTTGTAGACTTCGACACCACGTTATACATTCATATCAAGTATTTCAGGTATGCGTATTCTGGTCATCAAGGTACACTTTTGAAGCGAAAATTTTTTTTTAAATTTTGCCAGTGGAGTTATTCCGGAAATATCAGTGAATATCTCTTTGAAGAAAATGTTAATATCATAATATTTTGTAATATTTCGGTAAATTGATTCTCTTGTTTTTTGCCAATGTTCAATTTCTGGAGGAAAAATGAAGTTTTTATATATATCATAAATTTCATGTTAAATATGCGAAAACTATTGAATATATGTAAATATTTGAAAATCCTGAATTTTTATTAGGAGTTTTTATTAAGTTGAACTTAACAGTATTCTATTTTATTCTCGAATTAAACAATCACATTTTATCAATTTTCTTTACGCGAAAAGGTAAGTGGAATAAAAAATAAGACCAAATTCACTAAAATTAGAAAAGATATTTCAACAATGAATTTCATTTTACGAAAAAACTGCAGTGTAGGTATTATATATTTATTAAAATTTATTTTGTTATAATAGACTCTGGCAAAAACGAAAACTTGTTTCACACAAAAAATTGCTTCTGGATGAAACACCATATATCTTTATGAATTTTGCTTTATTAAAAGATTGCAAAGAACCACACTGTGATTTTTCGGACAGTACTGAGCAAACCTTCATCAATCAATTTAATAGTGGCAAAAATAACTATTATGTACATTTTAATTTATTTACTGTTGTTTCCTTAGTATTTTATATAGGAAATGCAAATTGTCCTTGGTTTCCTTGAGAATACTTGAGATATTAGAATATTTTTACTTTCACTGTTGGCGTCCGCGTAGGTACAATATTGAATATGTTCAAAGTAAAAACGATGCCAAAAATCAGAACATGAACAAACCTAACTTTAAAAGGTTCATATTGCTATAATTCAATTTTTCTAAATCAATCTGATATAGTTTGTTATATCTTCATATAGCTTATTAAAATCAGAGTTACCATCTATATACAGGTTATTCACTCAAAATCATAGAAAACTGCAACCTTTTATCTTTACCAATAACCGAGAACCCCGTAATAAGAAAAAGAAATCTAGACAGCCTATACATGACTGCGTTTTCATTATAAACATTGTAAAAAAAACTCTTCTCGATATATTGCAAAATTGCAGATATACAATTGGAAATATTCAACACCATGTATATTAAAAAGAATGCGTAACGAAAAAACACTTTAAAAAAATATTTTGTAATATAGCCCTCTCTTACAATATCTTAATATCGTTTGTTTAACCAACTACACTCTCACATATCAATAAAACGGTACTCAATCTTTTCATTCCATCCCAATACAACTATCTCCTTTATTTTTTCCATTCTCTCCGACATAGTGAACAAATCTGGGTGTCAATTACACATAACAGATTCAAGGCACGTATGCGAAAATCAAAATCAGTTTAGCTTGATCTGAGCTCACTTTATTATTATTAGTCTAACTTGCCTCAGCATTCTTGTAAGATAAGCACGAATTAGTCTGATAACACGTCCGCTCAGCGTTGCCATATTACGGGTGCCACTTAGAGGTGTAATTAAAATGGGCTTAAATGGACATACAATTTGTATATAACGGAGCGCCATCTATTTCAAATCCATTGAACTGAATTGTATGTTCAAAGTTTTTCATTGTAAATGTGGCACCCACTTTATTTTTTGGTATATGGTTTAGCAATACCTTATGAACTATATGACGGCTTCAAACGATAAAAACAATCTGGCACCCAAAGTCGGGTACCACATTGCTTATACGGGCGCCACATTGCCAATACATATATACAATGGTGCCACAAGGTAATTTTATATCTATATATATATATATATATATATATATATATATATATATATATATATATATATATATATATATATATATATGTTTTGTATTAACTGGCACCCTCTATAACCAATGTCTATGCAGCACCCAGCGTATATCGTATGTTTGATGTATTGTATTTGTGGCACCCAAATGATGCATTTCAATGTGGCACCCTTTATATAAAATTTATTATTGATACTGTTAAAAGAGGCACCCTGCGGGGTTGTCGGATTTATGGTGCCACTTTGAAAAGTGATATCTCAGTTTATTCATTGTTTTGCCAGTAGAAACATTCGAGTACATTTAAAACTCATTGAATCTATTTCATTACTCATTAAATCTGCTTCAAATTTTAACATAGAAATCTTTATGTAATCTGAATAAATCTGATTAATAATATTTGAAATACAATCATGTACAAAATGCAGAAGATTTCAATTTTTTAATCATAGTCAATCAGACAAAACGCTTGTTTAGGTATATTCAATTTTTATATTTTAAAAATGTATCTATCTATTGCCGAAAATTCAAAATTCTATCAAGTATCTCTTTAAGACTGCGTACGGTCAGTTAATTCAGGTGGTTAAAATATGTGGCTGAAAACACTTATGTAGGTACATATATACATAGTGTTGAAATTTTGAGGATACGATTTATTTTGTAGACTTCGACACCACCGTATACATTCATATCATCATCTGATATCATTAGGTATGCGTATTCTGGTCATGACGGGTCATTTCATGGTGCGGGAAATTTTAATTTTTGCCAGTGAAATTATTCCGGGAATAACAGTGAATATTTTTTCAGAGAAAATGTTAAGCCTTACGAAATTAAAATGAATATCATAATATTTTGTGATATTCGGGTAAACTGATTTCCTTATGTTTTTTGTCTAATGTACAATTTCTGGAGAAACAAATGGAGAAAAAATTTCAGTTGAAGTTAAGTATGCGAAAACTCTTGAATATACATATATATTTCAAAATCCTGTATTTTATGAGGATTTTTTATTTAATTGAACTCAAAGGTGAGATAAGTGGGTAATTCAATTTTTTTGAAATTATACTATCACATATTATCAATTTTGTTCACTCGAAAATTTGAGTGAAACAAAAAAAGAGACCCAATTCTCTAAAATTAGAAAAGACATTTCAACAATAAAGTTCATTTCACGACAAACCGGCAGTGTACTATATATTTATTAAAATATATACTGTAGTCTGTATAGACTCTGGCAAAAATAAAAACTTGTTTCTCATGAAACAATTGCTTCTATGTGCGATAATTCGAAAATTAAATATTATGGTATAATGGAACACCATGTATTTTTTAAAATTAATTCTGTTTTATAAAAAGATTTAAAATAATCACACTGTAATTATTCGAACAGTACAGCAAACTTTCATCAATCAATTTAATAGTGGCAAAGAGAGAATTTTATATATATTTCAATTTAGTTAGTGTTTCATTATAATTTTTTATAGAAAATGAAAATTGTCCTTCGTTTCCTTGAGACTACTTCAGATGTTTTGTAGATTATTTTGCTTTCACTGCTGGCGTCCGCGTAAATAGGTATATGATATAGAATATTTTTAACGTAAAAACGATGTCAAAAATCAGAACAAAATCAAACTCAACTTTAAAAGGTTCATAATTGCTATTATTCAATTTTTTTCAATCAATCTGATATAGTTTTCTCATATCTTCATATAGTGTATTCAAATCAGGGCCACCAGGTACATACAGGTTATTCACTCAAAATTATAGCAAACCGCAAGCTTTTATCTTCAATCAATAACCGAGAACCCCGTAATAATAAATAGAAATCTAGACAGCCTGTACATAAGTGCGTTTTTATAACATTGTTAAAAAAACTCGTCTCGGTATATTGCAAAATGGCAGATTAACAATTGAAAGTATTTAACACCCTGTATATATTGGAAAGAATGCGTAAAGCAAACTCATGTTTTTGTGAAAAAAAAATTGTAATATAGCTTATCCTTACAATATTTTAACATCGTTTTTTTCAAACTCCTACATTTTCACATATCAATAATTAATACGGTACTTAACCTTTCCATTCCATCCCAATTCAACCATCTCCAATAGTTTTTCAATTCTCTCAGACGTAGCCAACAAATCTGGGTATCAATTACACATAACAGATTCAAGGCATGAATGCGAAAATCAAAATCTGTTTAGCTTGATCCGAGCTCACTTGATTATTAGTCTTACTTGCCTCAGCATTCTTGTAATATAAGCACGAATTAGTCTGATAACACGTCCGCTCAGGGTTGCCATATTCCGGGTGCCACTTAGAGGTGTAATTACAATGGGCCTAAATGACATCCATTATGTCCAACATACAATTTGTATATAACAAAGCGCCATCTATTTCAAATCCATTGAACTAAATTGTATGTTCAAAGTTTTTTAGTGTAAATGTGGCACCCACCTTATTTTTTGGTATATGGTTTAGCAATACCTAATGAACTATATGACGGCTTCAAAAGATAAAAACCATCTGGCACCCAAAGTCGGGTGCCACATTGCTTATACGGGCGCCACATTGCCAATACATAAATGCAATGGTGCCCAGGGCCGGATTTAGGCATGGGCCACATGGGCCCGGGCCCAGGGCGGCAAATGTTTAGGGGCCGCAAATTGTGAAGGCCAGTTAAATTTTGCTAAAAAAAATCAAAAGAGCGTTTTATGCAGAATTTTTGTTTTCACTCAGATTTATACACTAATCACTCAACGGACATTGAAGCTCTTCTGTTGTTGTTGTTGTTGTTGAATGTCATCATTTGAAAGGTCTGTGCAAAGGAAATATATCCAGTACAGAAGAAATGTCGCTGTCACAATAATTGAACAGATATATTTTGTCGAAAGATCTCCAGGACTTATATCCAATTGTAAGTAGGGTACCTCTAAAGATGTTTTTGTGTACACCAGCCAGCAACTGTGCAGCAGAACGTTCAATTTCTACTCTTTCACGAGTACATAATTATTTTAAGATGAACTGTTGGCCAGAAAAGATTAGTTAATTTAGCATAGAAAAAGACTTGAGAAAAAGACTTGACGTGTAAGCTTGACTGATGTCATTGATACGTTCGTTAATATTAAAGCTATAGGCCAGTCAGTTTAGACAATCGATTGACAATAATTCCAAAAGTTTTCAAACTTTGACGTAGGGTTGGGAAAGAGATGAAAACAAACTATGAAATTTTGCAACTTTTTCCGAAGTCCGGAACATTGTTAGAATTGCAATAACATTGAATTTTGCCTTATGCTTGTGGAAAACATTCCAAAAGTTCTGCAAACTTTGAGTAATATTAAATATATTATTACATATCACGTATCAAATTTGCAACCAATTTAAGGGTACGGAATATTTTTTTTATTCAAAATCAACGTTTTTCTTCAATAAACTGACCAAAAAAAAATTTCAGAAGCTCTGCAAACTTGACAGATACTTTGGAAAAAATATACGGAACAGTAGTATAAATTTGCAACCTTTACGTTGACCAGAATATGTTTATTTATATTTTTTTTAAATCGTAGTAATTTTTTCGAGCAAGATGGGCTCGAAATAATTACAAAAGTTTTGAAACTTGGTTGAAAATTTGGAAAACATCTATTCTGATGCATTTGCAAATTTGCAACCTTGTACGAGGTCCGGAACATTATGCAATTTGCAGAAATATAAAAATCCAAAAATCATATTTTTGCAAATTGCATAAAGTTCCGGACCGCGTACAAGTTTGCAAATTTGCAAATGCATCTGAATAGATATTTTCTGAATTTGTAACCAAGTTTCAAAACTTTTGTAGGTAATTATTTCGAGACCATCTTGCCCGAAAAAAGGACCACCAACTAAAAAAATTATAAATAAACATGTTTCGGTCAACGTAAAAGGTTGCAAATTCATAAAACTGTTCGGTATATTTTTCCGAAGTATCTGTCAAGTTTGCAAAACTTATGGAATTTTTTTGGTCAGTTTATCAAAGGAAAACGTCAATTTCGAATAAAAAAATGTTCCGTACCCTCAAATTGGTTGCAAATTTGATACGTGATATGAAATAATATATTTAATATCACTTCAAGTTTGCAAAACTTTTGGAATTTTTCTCAGGAGCATAAGGCCAAATTCATTATTATTGCAATTTCAACAATGTTCCAGCCTTCGGAAAAGGTTGCAAAATGAGATTTGTTCCTTTCGCTATGTAGCATTCACTTGACCAAAGTTCAAAAACTTTTGGAATTATTGTTAAATTTTCGATTTTCAATGTCTAAACTGACTGGCCTACTAGGCGTAAAAATCTGAAAACTTGAGATTAAACTTTTCGAAAAGTTTCACTATGAATTGAATGTTTTAGCTCTCAATAAACAGTTTTATCATTGAATCGTTTTTGATTTCTTAATTTCCTGATGTTACAATCCACGTTGAAAAGAAACGAAATTGATTTTTTTAAAATCTCGTCGGCAACAAGTGACGACACATGTAATTTTTTCTGTAATCCATATTTTTCCGTTAATTATGATAACAGTAATTGTACTATGTTTAGCTCAACATTTAAAACGATATCTTGAGGTGTAAATGGAAATCATAGATTCCCTGCAAATATTCCACATAACAAAGTAGTAATTAGCATTATTCTTAGATTATGGTTAGTGACGTTATATAAAGCTATGACATTATTAAGATGTTATTCAAATTTATTTTTAAGATATTGATGTTCAAATAGTATTATTTTAGGTCTGGCAAATTGTCGCGTTTGGGAGGGTGGGGCGGCGAAATGCTTTGGGCCCATGGGCGGCAAATTCGTAAATCCGGCTCTGATGGTGCCACAAGGTAATTTTATATCTATATATATATATATATATATATATATATATATATATATATATATATATATATATATATATATATATATATATATATATATATATATATATATATATATATATATATATTTTTATTATATATATATATATATATATAAATATATATTTATGTTTTTGTATATATATATATATATATATATATATTTATATATATATATTTATGTTTTTGTGAACACTGAAATTCTTTTTAAAAACAATCTTTATTTCTACAACTTATAAGATACAATTATGCTATATATATATGTAAACTTAATTTCAATTTTTTTTTTTTTTTTTTTTTTTTTTTTTAAGTCGAGGTGAAAACTTCAAAAGCGATACCGGTTGCGAACCCGGCCTATGTGGGATTCAATATTTGATATATATAAATATATATCAACATTGCCTACCCACTAAAAACATCTCTGTTCTTTCGGTTTCCGGGCATACGCCTACTAAACCTCCAGTCTCACACTTAGATTAGGACTCTCGTGCTGCGGTCAGCACTAGAACCTGTTCCCTTCCTTGTGTCTATATTTCAAGACCCAAGTGTATATCTCTCTGCGTCGCGTCGCATTAATTTTGAAATCAAGTAAACATACCTGACGACTGCCCGTGACATTCTCTGTCGACTGGAAGTATGTTCGCTTCATCCCAGGTTGGTTCGATCTTGAACAATGCTCATCACTCCGACCTCGAGATCCAACATCCATTTTTACACTCGTCGTCTGCAACTGCCATTACTCCGACATCGAGATCCAATATCCATCTTCACTCTCGTCGTCTGCAACGAGCATCATTCGTCTTCGAACCTGACGATCCGCTTCCATCCCACCGTGCCGTCCTCTGTTGGGCGCTGCTCCTTACTAGCGAACCGATGAAGAACGTGTCTGATGGACTATCTCTCAGCCCATCTAGGTCCTTCTTCACTCCTCGTCGTCTTCAGTTTCAGTCGCTTGCCGTCGAATTCACCGCTTTCCCAGGGCGATGCTGCTTCCTCGGTAGTCTGGTCTCGAATGTGCAATTAATTTCTAATGCCTCTACATTGTCTTATATAGGCTTGGTACCACTGCTGAGTCGGCATTGATGTGTTGCGCATGATGCAATCTTGCGTCATCTTCTTTAGAATGGCCGAAGGTCCATCCCATGTAAATCCTCCCCCTTTTCAGTAACCGTGGCTGAGGGTATAATAAATTTCTTAGAGGGTAATAAATACTTCTTAAACACATATAGGAGTACTGCAATAAATGCAACAGTACATATAAGTAGCAACATCACTGTAGATAGTGCTATTGACGTTGGATGTGGTGCCCATTGGTATAGGTCTTCTAATGGTGGAATTTCTTCTTCCTTCATTTTATTTTCTTTATTTTCCTTAATAAGTGGAAAATCGATTGGTTGTAGGTCGATGCTCTGTTTGAGTTCGATGGTCATCTTGGGATAAATGTTTTTCATTTTATTGGATATCATGCAGGAACTTTCCACTCTGCTCAATAATGGTACTTTAATTCTTCTTGTAGCTTCTTCACAATGTTCGAAGATCCATGTGTTATTTTGACTAATTATCGAGTTATCCTCTAACTGGTATAAATCTGGAAGCATTGTGGTCTGCATTCGCGTGCAATTTTCTTCTAAATTCTTCATTAATAATTCAAGACATTTGTTACTGGGCTTCAAGTCTTCTTGTTTCAGAATAAAGAAATCTTCTATAGGGTATACTTCTTGTGTTTTCCATTTCATGGTTTCGTTAAATACAAGTGCATAAGGTTGTTTTAATGGATTATAGGTATTTTGAAATGGTAGATTGTGTAAATGATAGAGGTCATATTGTGTGAATTCTATTATTAGTACAGATACTAAAAAATATTATCTGATCATTTTTGATTATAACTTTGGTAGGACAGACTGTATAGTAATCAGTCATGTGCTTGAAAGGTTTCCAATAATTTTTTTTTTAATATTTGTGTGAAATTACGTAATGGAATTATGTTTTCATATAGAAGATGAAGTCTTCCAAAACTAATAGTATTTTCTAATTTTGTTAAAATCATTTCGATTTCTTGTGATTGCAGAATAATTAAATGCAAACTTATAAGTTTGTGGTTATTTTTTATTGACTCTTGCATTTTTTTTATTAGGTGATTTATTGTGTCAACATACCGTTTCTGCATGTTGCTTACAATGTGCTATACTTTGTTTTGATTAATTTGAATAATTTTTTCATTTGTTTGTAAAGCTTTAAAATAATTTTGATATGTTTCTTCATCGTCCGCATCTAATGTGCCGAATAGAAATTTGGAAATTGTTCCGCCCATATTTATAAGTCCTCTTTTATACATATTTTGATATATCACACTATTATAAGTGTCGTTATTTTTCTTAATGGCTCTCAATACTAATTTATGATAGTGTTTGACAGCCGCGGTTATTCCATCTTTATTTATTTGAGTATACGCATCATTTTGCAATTGTAATAATTCTGGGATTCTTGAAATATCATAATGAAATATTAAATGTCTAGCGTGCGTCGTAACGTAAGACTTTCCTAGATGTATTGGTATCAAATTGTGTCTCACTTCATTTACTTCTAGAGATAATAGATATGGTAGGTAAAGTACGATTGTGCACTTCAACATTGTTGTCTGAAATAATAATTAAATATTAGTATTTGCGTTGCTTTATTCTCGATTTGTTATACATATGCTTAGTTTGCGAGTTTGTAACTTTGATGTCGCATATTATATTAATTGGCGTCTTCCTTATCAAAGAATCCATTTTAGATTGTGTGGGTAATTTCAAATAGACACTTTTATTTTCGTCAATGTGCTTATCGGGTTCTCTATTCGCATTAAGTTTCTGATTACGTTCTATGGCTTCGTCTTTGGATTTAATTACGAGTTGGGTTATCTCTAACATGTTTTGCTGATAATCTTTTATGAAGTCCGCAATATTTTCTTCTCGCGTCTTCTCTAATGGTAAAGAGTAATGCAAATCTCCTTTGATTATTTGCATAGGTGTATAATTTAAAGATGAATGAATAGAACTATTATACGATAAAATAGCTCGTGTTATTCTCATTGTCAAGGGTAATTTTTCTTTTGATAAACAACGTAATTGCCCGATGAGTGTTGAATGGAATCTTTCAATTAAGGCGTTCGAATTTGGATTATAATTTGTAATATAATGCATTAAAATTTTATGGGTTTCCGCGAATTCTTGCAAAATTTTATTTTTGAATTCGGTTCCGTTGTCGCATGTTATTTTTTCGGGTATTCCATGGTCACTCATGAAATGTATTAATTTATTCATGATTTCAATTGCTGTTTCATGAATTAATGGATAGCATTGAGCGAATTTAGAAAATGAATCAATCACGGTCAAACATGTACATTTTTCAAATGTGAAGGTATCCATGTAAAGATGTGCGAATGGTTTTTCACCTATAGGATTACTTTTTAATATCAACTTGTTAGGGGTACGCTCATATTTATTAATTTGGCAAATTTCGCATGAATTAATATAATGTTGTACTGACTCTTCTAATTTTGGCCAATAGAATTTTTTCTTGATCGCTTGAACGTTTTCATTTATTCCTCTATGTTCTGATTTAGAAACATGATATAGTTCTAATTTTTCTTGCTGTTTAGCTTCTTCGTACACGTCTTCCAAAAATGTGTTAGTTATTTTCAAATAAAAACTTTTCGCTTTGAAATTTGTTTGTAGTACTTGAATAAATGCTTTCTCTAAATTTTGATGTTTGAAATGAATGCAATACTTCGTTCGTGACTTTAAATATTCTTTAATGAATATAATAAAGTCGTCTCCGTTTGAAATTGCTGTTTCGATTATTGAACGGTTTGCTCCTTATAGTATAATATTGTGTTGTGGTTGGCGTGAAAATAATTTGATTACTGGCGCAATTTAAAGAACTCTCTGTATAAGGGATCTCTAAAATTGGATTTTCTTGGTTACTATGAATTGTTGGTGTATTCGCTTCAATATAGTCACTTTCTGATTGATTTTCATCCGAGGTTAATTTTTCGAATTCTTCTAATTCCTTCTTATTGTTTTCATCGTCAACTAGAGGTATTATAGAATAAATGTCGTCATCTATCATATTTAGGTCATTTTCTTGGATTCTAATACGTGATAATGCATCTGCATTATTATTAGCACCTTTTTTGAATTTTATTTCATAATTATATTCCTCTAATTTTAATTTCCAACGCATTAAGCGCGAATTTGGTTCTTTGAGTGAATTGAGCCAAATGAGGGGTTTATGATCCGAATAAATCGTGAATTTACTACCGTATAAGTAAGGTCTGAAATGTCGCGTTGCCCATACAATAGCCAGGAGTTCTTTTTCTATAGTTGAGTAACGTGTTTCTGCGTCGTTGAGAGTTCTACTAGCGTATGCTATTGGTAAATCACTCGGCGGTGTTCCTTGTGACAAAATGGCACCTATTGCATATCCGGATGCATCTGTTGTTGAACAAAAGGGCTTGTCAAAATCTGGATATATTAAAATCGTATCGAATTTCTACTGGTCTGAAAGGATTTTACGTATTCCTTGTAATCTAAATTAATTTTCATATCCTTGCGTAAATATTTTGTCACTGGCTTCGTGAATTTTGCGGAATTAGGTATGAATTTTCAATAATATCCTAACATTCCTAAAAAAGATTTTATCTCTTTAGCTTTAGTTGGTAATGGAAATTTTTTTATAATTTCAATTTTCTTTGGGTTAGGCTTGATTCCTTCGGGGGTTACCATATGTCCCAAAAATTCAATTTTTGTCTTGAAAAATTCGCATTTATCTAATTGAACCTCTAAATTTTCTTCTGCGATTTTTGTTTATATTATTTGTTTATCCGCTAAATGCTGTTCTTCCGTTTTCGAGAATATTATTACATCGTCCATATAAACATAACAATTTTTACCAATGTACTTTTGCAATATACTGTTCATAAGCCTTTGACAAGTCGCACTTTAAACCGAATGGCATTCTCAGGAACTCATAGTGTCCGTTATCTACTGTAAATGCTGTTTTTTCAATAGATTCATTATCTAACTGAATTTGATGAAATCCACTTGCTGAGTCTAGTGTTGTCTAATATTTCGCACCTTTTAATTTATCTAATATCGAATCAATTTGGGGTAACGGGTATTTATCATCAATTGTTTTTTCGTTCAAAAGTCTATAGTCGATAGCCATTCTCCATTTTTCTAAACCCGACTGGTCGACTTTTTTTTCAACCATAACGACAGGAAAGGACCAAGGAGATATACTAGGTCTAATAATTTTTTTCTCTAACTTTTCTTCAATTTGTTTTTGAATTTCTTGTCGGTGTTCTTCTGGGTATCTATAAATTTTAGCATGAACCGGTATTTTACCCTGAAATGTACCGTTTTTGAGATATTTACATTATTATACTTTGATATAGACTTTTTCTATTATGAGGGCTAATAAATTATTAATTATATAATTTTAAACACTGGTTGCATAAATTATTCATTTATGAATCATGAAAAACAATTATGGCGGGCTTAAATTATTCATAAAAGAAAACGTACAACTTATCTGTCCAACTTTTGAATTTTAAAAATTTTTATTCGTTGGACACCCCTGCACATTGAATAAATAAATAATTCATTTATGAATCAAGAAAAACAATATTGTTGGGTACGTAGATTCTAGATAAACATAACATGAAATTTAGGTGATTGTTATGAAATCTGCCAACAAAAAAATAATATGATTAAATAAGTAGGTATGTAGATGACGTTTGTGGAATTCCTTTGTGGTTTTTTTATGGAAAAAACATTCTTTGAATCGAATAATCACAAATCCTTCAAATATAACTATATTCATACGTCTTTTGAATATAAGACTTATATGAGGATGTTGATCACGACTTCATGAGGAAGTTGAGCACGAATATCATATTTCGAAATCTATCAGCAGAAAAATAAATTATAGTAACTGTGCATTTCCGCGGTCGGAAATATTTAAAAAACTTGGTTACGAGATTTTTCAAGACAACAAACGCTATGTACTACCAAATAACCACTACACACTGCCATGGGGGCATTATAGTATTAAATAATAGAAGTATATATATATATATATATATATATATATATATATATATATATATATATATATATATATATATATATATATATATATATATATATATATATATATATATATATATATATATATATAGTATATATATATATTATATATATATATATATATATATATATATATATATATATATATATATATATATATATATATATATATATATATATATATATATATATATATATATATATATATATATATATATATATATATATATATATATATATATATATATATATTTATATATATATATATATATATATATATATATATATTTCTCACCATATACACGCTTCAAATTCATGCTATTTCTTAGGATTTCATGGAGATTTCGCACAGGACTCTTGGTCAGAAAATATGATTTGATTTTAAAATCTGCCAATTTTGATATGATTTTAAAATCTGCCAACAGAACTCCCATGAAGAATTCCCGGGGAGCCTCATAAAAGATTTCACAATTTCCTTATTCTCAAGACAAGATTTTTCCATTTATTAATATTTCAGCTTTGGGGCCCCAAAGCAGGATCGAGGAGGCCCCTACCTTGGATTAGAACTCATCTTGAATGAAAGGGTCCCCAGGTCAGGATATCAGCGGTCCAAGGTCAGGATCTTGGATGACAGGGCCCCCATGACGTCATCCAGAGGCCCCAGCCGTCATCTTGAATAACTACTTGACGTCTCGCCATCTTGGAAAAGCACTATCTTGGATAGGTTACCCAACCCCGATGGCCGCCATCTTGAGTCAGAACTCCCTTAGCTCTTATTCGGAGCCGCCAAAAAGACTTATGGGGGCCCTCATGAAGACTCCAGGGGCCCCGGGGCACCATGGTGATCCATGAGGGCCTCATGAAAAATTTCAGTCCCCTGGGCCCCCATAAGAATTCTCATACCTGTATTTCAACAGTTAGTCACGCATGCGCAGAAATGATAAGTTGAAGTGGCCTAGAACTCGTGTTGTTACACTTTGGACGATTGTTTTTTATGGACAGCGTTCTTATGTCCTCTTATTCTGCTCGAAATGCGCCTGTTTGTTCGTCCATTATACACTTTCTCACAATTATGGCACGGAATACTGTACACTCCTTGGTTCTCGAGAGCGATATTGCCCTTTGGGTTCTGCTTTATATTTTGGATTGTTTTTAATAGTTTTGAAACTGGTGTATATTCCGTTTCATGCGGATTGGTTCTTTTTGTTATTCTTTTTACCATCCTTAATGTTTATTTGTTTTTCTCTGAAACCATCTTGTGTGGAAGTTTTTTTCAAATTATGCAATTTTGTAGGTATCTAAATTCTCACTATCTGTGAGTCTTTCCGTTCTAGTAATTAATGTCTTTATTACTTCGCTCAATTGAGAACGATGGTGGAGAGAATCCGCTCTTAAATATCTGTTAGTGCGCGTGGGTTTTCTATACATTGTGTAACAAAGAGTTCTATCCTGCTTCTTATATAATAGAACTTCAACAAATGGTAACTTTCCATCTTATTTTTCTTTCCATGATGAACTTCATGGTCCCCTCTTTGTTATTCAGATATTCTAAGAAGTTATTGAGTTCATTTTCACCAAGTTGCCAAATAACAAAAGTATTATCTACATATCTCAACCAGAATTAATGGATAATTCCGAATCATTTTCGCCTCATTCTGTGTCATGTAAAGATTGGCTATAACCGGGGATTATGGTCAACCCATCGGTGCTCCTTTGACCTGTCATCTCTATAAGTTCTGTTGGAAGTTTTAACACATACTTAAGGTGTCTAAAGCTTCGTCTATTTTGATGTTGGTGACTAGAGATTTTACATTCAAGCTGAACAATATATCAGTTTTTTTTAATTATTACATTTCTAATAATGTCAATGAAGTTAGTTGAGTTTTTCACCAAAGAGACTTTAATTTTTTCAAAAACTCAATCGAATGAAACGAAAAATCGGCAGAATGGATCGAAATGAAACTTTGTAGGGTTTGTCAGAGTGCATTATTGAGCTATGAAGAAAATGCTCAACATTAGTCTTCTCTACAGCATTCCGTGCCATAATTGTGACAAAATGCATATTGGACGAACAAACAGACGCATTTCATGCACAATAAGGAAATATGAGAACGCTGTCCATAAAAAACAATCGTTATAGGCCATTGTTCAACATATACAAGAAACAGAAGACAGAATTGACTTCGATGGAGCCAAACAACTGGCGAACATAGAAAAATAAAGTCAGAGAATAATCAGAGATGCCATTGAGATAAAGACACTGTAGCGACAGAGAATATTTGTGTTTTGTAAACAGATTTCTATGCTAGAAATCTGTGGTTTTGTGAAATCTTCTTTTATTGTTATTTTCGATGGTTCAGCTTATATAAAGAAACAACAACTGTTTTCTCACCCTCTGTCAATTATATTTCAACGAAAAGCTAACGATCTTAACCAGTAGTCTAGGTTAGCATAGTTTTGTTATTTTTGTTATGTTATATGTTATTTTGTTGTGGTTGCAATAAATCATCAACACAAAAGTGTAAATTAATTAATATTACGCTAAGTAAGGTTCAGATAGCTGAACTAACGTAATAATTGGTGACCCCGACGTGAACGACGCCAAGAGGTAAAGACATTTTACAAAATGGCTAACGAAGAAACTCCACAACAATTGCAAGTCGATAGGGTTGGAATGAAGTCTCCTCCGTTCTGGAAAAAGGACCCTAAAATATGGTTCATTCAATTGGAGGCACAATTCGAATTGGCCAAAGTAACTCTCGACGTGACAAAATATTACCACGTGCTGAGTGCAATAGACACGGAAATTCTCCAAGAGTTATCCGATTTTATAATTAATCCTCCTCCACAAAACAAATACCAAGAAATTAAGAGCAGATTAATTAATATTTTTTCTGACTCTCAAGAGAAAAAAATTAAAAAGTTACTCGCCGAATTAGAGCTAGGAGATAAGCGACCATCCCAATTACTAAGTGAAAAACTCAGGCTCGGAGGTAATGCAGTTCCTATTGAATTAGTCAAAACACTTTGGTTGCAAAGGCTACCTACTCAGATGCAGTCTGTCCTAACTACAAGCAATGACACAATCAACAATCTTGGTAAAATGGCAGACAAAATTGCTGACATAGAGGAACCTAGAACTTATGAAGTAGTCCGGAGCAGTTCTAACAACAGTGATGTGGTTCAAAAGCTTATCGAAGAAGTGAATGAACTTAAATTGGAACTCCGAAGAGGTAGGCAAAGGAGTAGATCGCGTTCCAGGCCAAAAATCCAACATGAAACTTGTTGGTATCATTACAAATTTAAAGAGAACGCCACAAAATGCACACCTCCCTGCAAGTTTTCTTCAAATCAGGAAAACTCCAGTCCACATCAGCATTAGCGGCTAATGATGTGGATAAGGAGAGCCGCAATACTTGCTCCTTTGTAAAATCGAAAAGACTGATGATCAAGGATCCACTTTCTAAAATCCAATTTTTAATTGATTCTGGATCTGATATTTCATTGCTTCCCAAAACATCAAAACACAGAAAGGTTACTGACTTTGTGCTATATGCTGCGAATGGTTCCAAAATAAACACATATGGTTTAGAGAGGAAGTCAGTGAGCCTTGGCTTAAGAAGAAATTTTTCCTGGAATTTTTACATGGCTGATGTTAATAAAGCCATTCTAGGAACAGATTTCTTACATCATTTTGATTTACTCGTTGATGTTCGAAGAAAGAAATTGATTGATCAGACAACGAAGCTACATACCAGAGGTACTCAAGCATCTAACCTAGTGTCTTCAGTCCTGGCTATATCTCCAAAACAAAGGTTTCATGAAATTCTATCAGATTTTCCTCAAGTTAATCTCATGTCAGGCAGCTCAGAATGCCAGAAGCATACCACAGAACATCTTATAGAAACCAGAGGCCCTCCAATATTTGCACGACCAAGAAGATTACCCCCTGACAAGCTGCTAGCTGCCAAACAGGAATTCAATTTCATGTTGGAGAAAGGTATTTGCAGACCTTCAAACAGCCAGTGGGCTAGTCTTCTTCACATGGCAATGAAAAAGGATGGTTCCTGGAGACCTGTGGGTGACTATCGGAAACTCAACGCAGCAACTGTAGAAGATCGTTATCCAGTCCCACATATTCAAGATTTTGCTAATAATCTTCATGGTAAGAAACTATTCACAAC
Source organism: Cynegetis impunctata (assembly GCA_030704885.1). Lineage (NCBI taxonomy): Eukaryota > Metazoa > Arthropoda > Insecta > Coleoptera > Coccinellidae > Cynegetis > Cynegetis impunctata. The sequence continues at coordinate 8,633 of JARQZK010004553.1, read as the reverse complement.
CCTCGATCTTGTAAGAGCCTATCACCAGATCCCTGTAGAGAAACTTTCTATCCCTAAAACTGCAATAACTACCCCTTTTGGATTATTTGAATTTCTGAAAATGCCTTTTGGTTTAAGAAACGCTAGTCAGACTTTCCAGAGATTCATTAATGAAGTCCTTAGTGACCTTAAATTTTGTTTTTCTTATTTGGATGATATCCTTATTGCATCTGATTCCTTTGAAGAGCATAAGAGGCATCTTCGACTAACTTTTCAAAAACTTCAAGCTTACGGTTTAGTAATCAATCCAGACAAATGTGTATTTGGGGCTACAAAAATCAAATTTTTAGGCTACGAAATTTCAGAACAAGGCGTTAGACCCTTGCCGGAAAAGGTTGAGGCAATTTCAAAGTTTCCGTTACCAGAAACAAAAAAATCTCTTAGAAGATTTTTAGGTATGATAAATTTTTATCGGCGATTCATTCCACAGGCAGCATCGAAACAGGGTATACTTAACAATTTCCTAAAGAACAGTTCCAAGAATGACAATTCAAAAATCCCTTGGACAGCAGATTCAATTCAAGCCTCTGAACAATCCAAAGAGGATTTATTTGAAGCAACTTTACTTGTTCACCCTATCACTAATGCTCAGCTATCCTTAACAGTCGATGCATCAAACATGGCAGTAGGTGCTGTTATTGAACAGAATGATGATGGTATTTGGAAACCACTCAGTTTTTTCTCCAAAAAATTGTCCTCTGCTCAACTCAAGTACAGTACTTATGATAGGGAACTACTAGCAACTTACTTAGCTATCAAATATTTCAGATTCATGCTTGAAGGTAGAAATTTTGTTATATTCACTGATCACTTACCATTAACATTTGCTTTTCAACAAAATCTTGATAAAGCTTCGCCAAGCTAGGCAGTTGGATTTCATTTCCTAATTTTCCATAAATATTTGTCACATTAATGGAAAGTCAAACATAGTAGCTGATACTTTAAGTAGGATTGAAGCAATTGATTGCCCTGATCCTATCAATTACTCAACTTTCCAAAATCACCAACAATCAGATGAAGAACTTTTAAATATACTGAATAATCCTGATTCCAGTGCCTTAAATCTTAAAATAATTAAACTTCCACCTAAAGCC
>JARQZK010004553.1:0-2500 GCA_030704885.1 Cynegetis impunctata | reverse complement strand
ATACAACGGATCCCTTTGAAAATTCAATGGAGGGCATAATCGGACATTCTCTACCCAACTAAAATATTTTCGGTAATGCGGTGTTGTCACTTCTATAAGAAAGTAGTAGCAACTTTTATTTTTCAAATAGAACCACCTGTATATTATATTATTTTTAGAATCTCCAACAATTTCCTAACAACTCTTTCCAATATTTCCCTATACCTATCTGTTACCGTTTTGGAAATAAAAATTATTTTAGTTTTTTTTCGTCGGAAATCAAGACCTCTAAAAACTCTGATATCTTTGAGCTAAGAAATACAATGATATCGAAATTTCGGATTAAGTTTGTTTATACCTAGGGGCTTCCTAAACTTCAGCTCAATTTTCGTTATTTCAATACAGGGTGGTCAAAAAATACTGCTATTTCGTTAGCTTGGAAAAGTGACTATAAGTTGGTTATTTCAAACAGAATACCCTGTATATTATGACAAATTCGAAAAGCTGCTAGAATTTCCTTTTTATCTATGTATATCATACCTATACCTAACTAGTCAAGTTTCGGACTTATGAGCACTTATTTGTGAAAATGTTCCTTGAACATGGTATCCCCTTGGTATTTGCTAAGCATGTCATGATTACCTACTATTAGACAGTAACGTTGTGACAATCTACTAATGATATCGAAACTTTCATCACTTCAGAAGTTGGAAATACCTTCAGAAACGATGGAAAAAATTTATTGAAATGAAGTTCTTATGAATTTGTTTATTATTTTTGGACAGTGTGATAAAATTATCAGCAGGACATGTAGAAAGTTCAATGAAATGTATCCGAATCTACCGCCAATGAACCTCAAGAAATTTATACGAATTCAGAACAATTTCAAAATGTTTAGATCAACTTTAAAAGCACTAAGAAATGTACATCGGCCCGTAACTTCCGAAGACAACCAAATTAATGTCCTATCATATTTTCACGCATTTCCGGAGTCATCGATAAGAAGTGCTGAAGAAGATTTTGGCTTCGAATATTCATCTGTTCAAGGAATCTTGCAAAGAAATAACATGCATGATTACAAATTCACCAAAATTAAAGCAATGTAGCCTCAATACCCTCAACAGAGAGTTGAGTTTTGTGAAATGATATTGGTACGCATTCAAAAAGATAATTTTTTTTAAAATAAAATGATTTGGACTGATGAATCAAAATTTTCAAGAGAAGGAATTTTCAATAGAAAAAATTGTCATTTTTGGTGCAGTGAAAAAATTTCACAAAAGAAGCCGGATATCATTCGTATAAATTTCTTGAGGTTCATTGGCGGTAGATTCGGATACATTCCATTGAACTTTCTACAAGTCCTGCTGATAATTTTATCATACTGTCCAAAAATAATAAACAAATTCATAAGAACTTCATTTCAATAAATTTTTTCCATCGTTTCTGAAGGTATTTCCAACTTCTGAAGTGATGAAAGTTTCGATATCATTAGTAGATTGTCACAACGTTACTGTCAAATAGTAGGTAATCATGACATGCTTAGCAAATACCAAGGGGATACCATGTTCAAGGAACATTTTCACAAATAAGTGCTCATAAGTCCGAAACTTGACTAGTTAGGTATAGGTATGATATACATAGATAAAAAACAGCTAGCAGCTAGCAGCTTTCCGAATTTGTAATAATATACAGGGTATTCTATTTGAAATAACCAACACCGCATTACCGAAAATATTTTAGTTGGGTAGAGAATGTCCGATTATGCCCTCCATTGAATTTTCAAAGGGATCCGTTGTATGGTTCACCAGAAACGTCTAATATGCCATCCACCGTGAATCACCCTGTATATATATATATATATATATATATATATATATATATATATATATATATATATATATTTATATATATATATATATATATATATATATATATATATATATATATATATATATATATATATATATATATATATATATATATATATATATATATATATATATAGTTATGTAGTCAAAGTACAGCTTATCCATTTTAATGACGTCAATAGTAACCTTGTGCTGATTCATCGCTGCTTGCCTATATAAGCCCTCACTAACATAGAACCGTAAGATTAATTAAGTAACTTCCATCTTGTAAACTTCACATCGAATAAATTGTTTTTTTTAAAAAGTAATTCTTAGTGTTGAAAACCAAAATTGGCGACGGGGATGGGATTGTTGCATTAAACCCTTCCGAATAAAATAAGTTTAACAAACAAGATAAATCTTCCGAATCTTGTAAGAAGATTAATCAATGCGTTAACTTGAAAAGTAAGAAGAAAAGTTTAAGTGAATTTTAATTCTTGAGCACAATCCGAACTACAACACAAGCTCAGTTTAATCTCATAGTGATTGCGAATTTAGTAGTACCAGTCCCGAGTTCTACTGACCAGACAAGAATTCAAACAGGGTGCAAAGCAAGGGTAGCGCCGACGACTCCACCTTGGAAGAAACAATCAATGTAAGTTGCAAGTGTTAAT
>JARQZK010004552.1:70000-71414 GCA_030704885.1 Cynegetis impunctata | reverse complement strand
ATGGAAAACAGAATTCTTCGTGTTAACGACACACGTTCGTGGCAATAAAATGAAGTGAACTAGGACATTTATTTGAAACTAATCAAACAAACCTCCTAGCGGAGCTGGTTATAAGAGTTCACGAAGCATCGAAATATCACATCTACCCCAGACGGTACATTGTTCGAAATGTTAATTTGTTTATCACAATCGATCGGAAATTTGATAGACAGACTGTTTCGCCCTTATCGGGGCTCATCAGTATTATCTATCCACCGTGAGTGATAACCAAACCAACATTTCAAACGGTCATACATATTTCCTCTAGTAACTCCATGACATATAAATATGACACAGCGCCACCAGTCGGAAACAAATGAACCACATCTTTCAGATTAGAAGAAAACATTTCGGCAACGAAACTCTTACGTCCTGACAATCAACGGAGGTTACTATAATCGCTACGCAAGAGTGAAGTTGATACATCCATTTTGATGAAATTCAACATTCACACGCCGCAAGTAACAAGCGCTCCAATTTTATACCTTTTACAGGTAGCAATGAATGGAAAACAGAATTCTTCGTGTTAACGACACACGTTCGTGGCAATAAAATGAAGTGAACTAGGACATTTATTTGAAACTAATCAAACAAACCTCCTAGCGGAGCTGGTTATAAGAGTTCACGAAGCATCGAAATATCAACATCTATCCCAGACGGTAATTGTTCGAAATGTTAATTTGTTCATCACAATCGATGTGGTTCAATTGTTTCCGACTGGTGGCGCTGTGTCATATTTATATGTCATGGAGTTACTAGAGGAAATATGTATGACCGTTTGAAATGTTGGTTTGGTTATCACTCACGGTGGATGGATGATACTGATGAGCCCCGATAAGGGCGAAACAGTCTGTCTATCAATTTCCATCGATTGTGATAAACAAATTAACATTTCGAACAATTACCGTCTGGGGTAGATGTTGATATTTCGATGCTTCGTGAACTCTTATAACTAGCTCCGCTAGGAGGTTTGTTTGATTAGTTTCAAATAAATGTCCTAGTTCACTTCATATATATATATATATATATATATATATATATATATATATATATATATATATATATATATATATATATATATATATATATATATATATATATATATATATATATATATATATATATATATATATATTATATATATATATATATATATATATCTATATATATATATATATATATATATATATATATATATAAAGACATAGTTTATCATGTTTTATTAATTCAATATTATTCTAGTATTGAAAATCTAATTTTTGTCTAGTAAGAGCTAATTGAAAAATCTTTAATTTTTACAAATGATACAAACTATTTGAAAATTATTTTTTTTAAATAACTAAGTATGTAATCTGATATCCAAATCTACGAAGAC
>JARQZK010004552.1:55000-65000 GCA_030704885.1 Cynegetis impunctata | reverse complement strand
TACGATGGGGTGCTTGGTCTGGACTATGGCGTGGGAGTGACGCCTGTCGCATACTGCTCTTCGCCGTGGAGGCCACTAGCCCGGGAGAGGTGAGAGCAAGAGTCTCCTGTACCATTCGGAGGGCCAGTGAAAGGCTCGCTGAAAGAGGCCTTGAGGTCGCGGCCCATAAGACGGAGGTCTTAATTGCCAAGGGTCCGTGGAGCCACGATGGCTTGACGTTCGACGTCCTGGGCACAGAGAGGCCTCCCGACACTAGAATTAAATACTTGGGAGTCATCTTGTCGAAGGGAATGTCCTTATCCCCGCATATTGAATACATGACGCGGAGGGCAATCGAGAGACTAGGCGCTCTTCAGAGGCTGCTCCCCAACGTGGGGGTCCAGTATACTGGAAGAGAAGGATACTGTGCGGCGTCATACACAGCACTATGCTGTACGCGACCCCAGTATGGAGGGAGGCTATAAAAAAGCAAAAACAATTGAATCTCTGCCTGTCGGTCCAGAGGAAGGGCCTAATCAGAGTGGCCTCAGCATACAGGACCATATCAGCACAGGCAGTTCAGGTGATTGCGGAGTTCGCCCCCTTTGACCTTATGGCAGCAGAAGTGTCATTTTTATACACGATAGCTGGTAGGCTGCCGGGAAACAGGAGGATGGCCAGGAAAAGGACCTTGGACAGGTGGCAGGACAGATGGCGCCGGGGGGGGGGAGATGTGGCTGCCTGGACCAGGAGGCTGATTCCTGATGTGCGAGTGTGGATGGGATGCACCCACAGGACGACGAATTATTTCCCAACACAGTTTTTGAGCGGACACGGCTCCTTTGGGACTTTCACCCTTAGAATAGGGAAAACGCGTGATGATCTCTGCAGAGTCTGCGGCGTGCCAGACAGCCCAGAACACGTCCTGTGGAAGTGCGCGAGATGGAAAGCACATAGAGTACGTCTTAAGGCGTCTACGGGATGGATACCATCGGTCACGAAGTTACTCTCAACCATGATGGAGCGAAGAGACAACTTGGCTATGTGCTACGAATGGATAGTCCAGGTCATGTGCCAAAAAAGAAACGGAGGATCGGGCGGCGGAATCCGCCTCCCCTGAAGAGTCTGACTAAGAGTGAGCAAGCAAGCTGTGATATCTGAATAAGTGTATATGTGGTTATAAGCTATAAGCTATAAGTGTCCAAAGTGTTTGTGACGCAGAGTATATTTATTTATTTATATAGAGTTTGACTTATGTATTATCATGTTGTCTGCTGTAGTATATCTATTATTTACGATTACTTATGAGTTCGAAAAGACGTGTTTGTTCAATGACACAGGGGACGTAGTAGTATTAGTATCATTCAGCTTCTGAAGCCATGAACCTAAGGTTTAATTCCAGAAGCTGAGATGAGATCGCGCAAGCGAGAAACGAGAGGGGTTTTTAGTCGGTCGGCAATAACTCGTAGCCCGACATACTCCAAATTGCCCCAAAGGAGATCTGTTTGCAGATTTTCCCCTCTCATAAAAAAAAAAAGTTGTTTCCAGTGTGCTAGAGATCGGATTTTATTGATTATTGAATTATTATTAAGGGATGCCAATTTTGCTATGAATCTCGACGCTGACAGTGACCTTCGGTGTTTCAGAGGTAATTCTCCGCTTTCTGCAAGCAAAATGTTTATTGGGGTGGATTTCATTAACCCCAACGCTGATCTGATCGCTGCATATTGGATTTTGTCAAGCGTATACAGGAGATTTTTTGAACACTTTCCCATAAAAATACTGCCATAATCCAGATGTGATCTTATAATAGCTTTATAAATATTTAAAAGGGTTTTTGGATTGGCCCCCACCAAGTTCTTGAAAGAGCTTTTAGGATATTTATCCCTTGAAGAGCTCTGTTACTCATATTTTGTATTTGAGCGTTCCAATTTAAATTTCTGTGGATAATTATACCCAAATATTTGACCTGATCGACCCATGGAATATTTGTTTCATATATCTGTAATGGAGGTAGATTAATCCATTTTTTATAGGGATGGAAGTGGATTGCATTACATTTACTAGGGGATAATTGTAGACCTTTTGATCTGAAGTATTGTTCAGTTTCGACAAGTGATTTTTTCATGTTGGCTAAGGCAGATTGGAAATTGGCTGCTGAAGACATCATGACCGTGTCATCAGCAAATTTTATAACTTTAATACCTATTGTTTCAATTTCTTTTGCTATATCTTTTATAAAAATGTTGAAGAGTATTGGACTCAATGGTGAACCTTGATTTGCTTGCTTTGGACCTATTAACTTATGGGAATATGGATCTAGAAGTAGAGTGTTCTTTTCTAGAAATAATGATTTGAGAAGGTTAATTAATTTAGTGGAGATTTTCTCATATGATAAAATATCAGTAAGATTTTGGAGATACGTTGTCATAAGCGGATTTAATGTCTAGGAAAACTACTATAATGGATTATTTCCTCGCAAAATTTATATAGATAGATGATATAAGATATGCTAGTGCATCGAAAGTAGATTTCCCTTTTCTGAACCCAAATTGAAGATCACTATTAGAGAATTGATTTTCATATATTGCTTCTATTCTTGTGGAAATTGTGGATTGCAATATTTTAAAATACATGATGATAATGCTATTGGTCTATAACTACAACTCAAATTAGGTGATTTGCCAGGTTTACAAATAGGGATTATAATCGTGGTTTTAAGTGCTGATGGTATCGATTTATTATGAAATAATTGATTAAAAAGTTGTAATAGTTCGATTTTGGCTCTAAGGAGGAGTTGTTTTATCATAGAATATGTGATATTGTCATCTCCTGGACACGTACCTTTGTTTTTAGAGTGTATCATAAGGAGTAAATCATTGAGCATTATCTCAGGGAATTCAACCGTGTTACTTACTTCCATTACTTGTTATTCTAGATGAATTATAGGAGGACACAAATCTTCTAAAATTTCTTCCCCACATGGTATGGTAGCTTTTAGCACAGTATGAAAGCTTCGTCCGGATTTAAATCTCTTAATGTCTTTCCACATGAGTTTCGAGGATTTATAATTTAGGTTGATACAGAATTGTGAGAATGCCTCTCTTTTCTTTTCTTTCATGTTTTTTTTAGTAATTGCTTAAATTCGTTTAGTTGATAGATAATTATGTAAAGTTGGATTATTTAAGTAACTGCGAACTGCATTTTGTCTTTCTTTTATTTATTTTTGAAGAGTTTCATCCCACCATACTATTTTGTATTTGTTTCTTCCCTTATTGTCTTTGGTTTTTTGAAAAGATTCATCTGCAGCTTTTTGTATCATTTCTTGAAATGTTTCCAATGATTCTGGTTCATTCGAATCCATAGTTTGATTGATGATATCTATATATTTATTCCAATTTGCTGATTTGAGATTTTATCATTTCAAGGGATTTAGATATGGTGGGAGACGTGAAATTGATGTACCATTAGTATATATAATTTCAATCGGTATATGGTCACTATTACCTGGATCTTGAATAACGCTCCACTCTAGTGATAGTGCTATGTCTGGAGATGAGATTGTAATGTCGGGAGCACTTATATTTGTATTGGGGAGAGTTAGTCTTGTAGGAGTTTTATTATTGATAATTATGCATTCGTTATGAAGTAAAAAGTTTTCAACATTTTGTCCGTTCCTGTTTTTGATGCCTGAACCCCAAAGAGGTCTTTGGGCATTTAAATCATCGCATATTATAAATGCGTTATTGAGGTTAAGAAATGTCTCGTTTAAGATATCTACAGAAAGGTTTTCATTCGGAGGACAATAAATGCGAACAAAGGACATATTGTCTATTTTTATAATTTGCATTTTAATATTAGGAGGTATTTCAAAAAAAGGAAGCGTAATTTCATTATATTTTAGATCATTTTTAATTAGGGTGGCTATGCCACCACCTTGTCTAGTTCTATCTTTTCTTATAATGTAATATCCTGGAATTTTAATTTGAAAGTAAGCATTGTTTCTGAAAGGAGAATAATGTCAGGATTACTTTCATGAATTCTTATTTTTGAATTGATTAAATTTGATTTAATAGATCTTATATTCCAATGAATTAGTTTGAACATAATTTATTGTTAATTTAAATACTTATGCGAAATTAATTCTGTATGTAGGTATATTAACAGAGATATTCAATGAGAATTTTCCGAATCCATATTATTTGATTCAGAAGGTTCGCATGTCATTTTTATGTGTTTTTCCAAATTATATTGACCCTTAAGGCATTCTATCAACTCTACTGTCGTTAATACTGGGCGTTAATAAAATAAACCAATACTTTATTTTTATTTCTATATTTTCACTAACTAGACAATATTCTAAAAAAACAGACTTTCACTTTATCTTCATCTCTTACCTCTCTCATACTTTTTCCTTACTAACTCATAATCCACAGAACATCAACTCAACCACAGAACATCACATTCCTTATTCATGGGACTAGCGCTCCATAGTGTTCATATGGCTGCGTTCATATACAATATAAATATACTACAGTTCGGCCAATCCTGACAACAATGATTGCCCTCAATCATGAGGTGCAAGAAGTAAATAAAATAAAAGTATATAAAATAAAACAAGTTCACGATAATACGAAATGCATAACTTTCCATAATATAAATACATAAGTTCTACCATAATACATAAGAGTTCATAACATAAAAAATGAGGTTTACTAAAATTCATAACATAAATACATAAGTTCTACCATAATACATAAGAGTTCATAACATAAAAATAAGGTTTACCAAAATTTATAACATAAATACATAAGTTCTACCATGATACTTAGGGGTTCATAACATAAAAAAATAAGGTTTACCAAAATTCATAAAATTTCATTATTTTATAACATATTCATCCAAGGTTTCATTCTTGACGGAGCCAAAATTCCTTCATAAGGCATTTGTGTGACTTGAAAACCTTCAATGTCACACACAACATATCGATCATTAGCTAACACTTTCTTTATTGATTTCATAATCTAAAAACTGAATATCATCTCTCAAAAAAGAACATTTATCTAACCGCAATTGCAAGTAGTTTCTCGCACATAAATTGAAAATTTGTGACAAAATACTGAGATTTTCTCCAACTGTTTCTGTTGCCACACAAATATCGTCAATGACCAAGCTTATTTTCCTTTCTTGAATCAATTTTCTGAAAACTTTGTTAACATATCTGTTCCAAGTTGCTGGACTATTTCGCAACCCAAAAGTCATTTTCAAATACTCATACTGTCCAAAAGGAGTTACAAAAGAAGTATACTTAATAGAATCTGGATGAACACTAATATGGTGAAAAGCATCTTTAAGATCTAATTTAGAAAATACTGACTTATTTTGAAAAAGTTCTATTTGTTCATCTATCAGTGGCATAGGAAAATTATCACGAATAGTGAATTCATTCAACTTTCTAAAATCAACACACATGCATAATGAAATCGGTGTAGATTCATCACTTGAACGTTTATGGACCAAAACAATAGGTGAAGATATATCGGAACTACTTTCCCTTATAATGTTTTTCTCTAATAAATCGTTAATGATTTTTTCAGTTTCGGTTTTTTTTAAATATCGATAATCTTCTAGGCCTATAAAAAAAAGGGTAAAATTCGGTGTCAGTTGTATCTTCATTTCATATTCAATATCAGGGTGCTCAGGTCTTATAGCATTTAAATATTCTGCCTTAAACTTGTCCAACAATTCGAACTTAAATTTTGGATCAACATTATTATTGATGTCTAAATTCACTTCATCAATTACTAAAGGATCAATAAGAAAAATATCATTATATTCCTCCTCATCATAAACACATTTTTTTGAAATTTGAATCCCTTTGCCAAATGTTGCGTTCAATGAATTTTGCGTAATAAAATCTCTACCTAATAAACATGTATACTTCATAGTATTGTCATCAACAACATGAAAATCACTTGATAAATTCAAATCCCCAATCATAACGTCAGTTATAAATCTACCAACAATGTTCAGTACAGAGTTATTAATGCCTTGATAATATTGAAAATAGTAATCTCTATCAATCAAATGTTCAGGTATCAAAGATTCCTTAATTGAAGAAATTGGACTACCAGTATCTAACACAGAGCTTATCTCAAAATTTTCACATTCTATATCTACTTGCATTACCACCTGATAAGATGGAATCACCTCCTGTTGGTCCACCAGATTGGTTGATTTATCTGGGCTTCCATAACCCTTCTGCCTTGGACATGCAAACTGTTTATGCTGCATTGAGCCACACAGGAAACAGGATCTTCTCTCCCTCTTCGGTTTTGGACAAGATGAAGCATAATGACCTTCTTCCAAACAATTGAAGCAGCGCATCGATACTTTTCTGTGGGGTTGAGCTGTCACACTTGTAGATGTTGGTGGAGGGATTGTTGATTCTTCCTTAACATTTCCTTTATCAGCATCTCTCGGAATAGGCTTGAATCTTGAATGCGTTGTGCTTGGATGTGTGTTTCGCCTCTCAATCATAATGATTCGATTGTAATTCATCAGATCATGGTACAATTCATCTATCTAATTATGCTTTATTTTATTTAGCCATTAACATGGTGGCTAATTCCCTAGAAAGTGAACCAATAATAATTTGTTCCTTCATTTCGTTGAAGGACAAATTCAAATCTTGACACAATTTGGCCTTCTCATGGAAGTACATACTTAAATCTTCCTTCGTATTCTGAATTCGGTTCGCCATAGCTTTCCATAACGATGTTATACTCTTCTGGACAATGAAAGTTCCAGTAAAGGCTTGTTTAAAATCGATCCACCTCACTAAGTTTCTATAGTTAGCTTCATACCAATATTTGGCAGCACCAATCAATTTAGTTCTGGCTATTTCCAATTTGAATGCCTCTGGCCAGTGATGAAGAACAGCAGACGTCTCAATAGAATCCAACCACAATTGACTCGAATCCAAGTTCTGACCATTAAAACTTTAGATGGTTTTGGAAAAATCAGGAAACACGTGGTACGTTTCCTTAGGTGCATAATTTTGGGAATTACTGTTACTCGAATTATTGGCTAATAGTTGTAATACTTGAGCATTTTGCTGCAAAATCTGATTCATGGTGTTCAACATTACATCCATGACTGTATCGTCAGATGAAGTTCTTTGCCCTTTTTGATGGGACTCTTCGGTTACTAACCTTTGGTTTTGTTGATGAAACCGTTCGAACTCGGCAGCATCATAATCTTCTTGCTGGTTTCCCTGTTCGCCATGGTTGTGAAGAACGTGCTCTATCTAGTTATAATCTTAATCCACACAATTTTTGTCAATCCCACTTCTGAAGATTGTCGTAAATACTGGGCGTTAATAAAATAAACCAATACTTTATTTTTATTTCTATATTTTCACTAACTAAATGTAATCTTTTTTCATTAATTTAGCTGCTTCAAAATATGATATATTTTCCGTAGCTATTATTTAATTTATTTTCTTTTAACGATGAAATTCTGGACATGTTCGATCGGTGCTATCATGGTTATTTCCGCAATAAAAACAAACTGGATTGTTAGAATTATTACATTCATTTTCGTCGTGATTATCTGCGCAATTTCTACATTTCTTTTTTTCCATTACAATTAACCTCCATATGACCATATCGGAGGCATTTATAACATTGAATTACCGGGCCTATATAAAGAGATACATTTCGAACACAGCCGCAAATGGCTATTTTATTTGGCAGCATTTTACCTTCAAAAGTTAATACCCAGGTATTAGAGGGAACATATTTGACTTCATTTTCTATTATTGTACGCCTATTAAATCTTTTAGCATTTAAAATTTCAACTTTAGAATCTGCTGAAAGAACATCTTCCTCACTAATATCATTACCTACATCTTTGATAACGCCTTTGCAAGAAATAAGCCTAGAGCCAATGTAAATTTCATGATCAGGGTAATCTATACCATTTTGTGATATGAATTGATTAGCAGATTTAGCAGACATAAACTCAATAGCAATTCGCTTTTTACCTTTTTTTGTAATATTTTTGATATCCTTGATACCTTTAAGGAAAATTTTTTTCCCCAAATTCATAGGGTGAATATTACCTAAATTTTGATCTGACGATTCAATGATTACCAGAAAAGGACCTAAACTGAACTGGGGATATCTAAAGTCTATTTTATTTGATTTACCAATGCTCTTATTGAAAGCGTTTGATATATTATTTTTAGATAATTGTTGGATTGATTGAGATAGATAGTTAGCTTGTTCTATAATTTCCGGATCTGCATGAAATTGTGATGAGAGTTGATTAATTTCTTTTGATAATAGGGCTAACTCAGCTTTAGAAAAGTTGACTGGAGAATCTTATATTTTATGATCTGGACTGAAATGTCTACTATATGTTATTTGAGAAGTCAGGGTGAGGTGAGTGAATATAATGGGGGAGCTCCTGGCTCCCCCCGAGGTTCCCTCCATGTGCCCCTTCTTAGGTTAGTTTTATACACGTGTACACTATTTCAAATTTAAAGTTTATCAGCTTGGAAAGTGACTTACCTTATGTTGACTTACACAACAATAGGAATTATTATATTTAAATGTTTTTACACCCAATTAGTAATTAACAATAATTAAAAATTCAAGAAGCAAAATCAAACAACTATTCGATTTGACAGTTAACCTCCGAATCCCTATTACAGTTCTCTGCTCTGAGATATATATGATTCAAGATGACATTTGAGAGTCACGAATAACAGATCGGATGACGTATGATAGATCTATGGTCTAAGATATCTATGATTCAAGATTAACGTTACGGAATCCTCTGCGCAAGTTAGTTATATCACTCGCTTAATCCTAATTATAATAATGGGTTGACGGACGACCAGTCTAAATACTAGACTCTGTGCAATAATTCTGCGGTTCGAATCCCAGACAACGACACAGCTTTTTTCATTTATTAATATTTCAGCTAGGGCCCCATGAGAGAGAGATAGTCAGGGCCCCTCAGTCTAGGGCCCCTCTCAAGCCTAGGCCCCGAGCAGGATCGATGAGAAGGAGTAGGAGACCCCTCAGTCGAGGGCCCCCAAGCCAGGACCCCCAAGCCAGGGCCCCCAGGCCCTATGACGTTATAGCATCCATCTTGAATATCGATTTGACGTAGACGGAAAGGTCCCCCACCTCGATGACCGCCATTGTGGATCAGAATCCCTGTAGCAGTAACTACTGAGTTCTGGTTGCCGAAAGAGTTTTTGAGGAAAGTGAGTAAATTGTCTGAGGACATAGCTATTTGGTCTGTTATTTGTTTGTAGGCTTCTTGAATATAGGCTTTGGAGGTTTCTGTTAAGTTGTGGGATGTCTTGTCGTCACTTTCTTTTTTTCGTTGTTTACGTTTTTGCTTAGGTATGTTATTTGTTTGTTCAGAAGTAGTTTCTTCAGATGGAGGCATGACATCAGGATTCTTTATGGCGCTTGTGGTAGTTTGTTCATCCTGGATCACTGATTCGGATCAAAGACTCTTTGGTCTTGCAATTGATTCCTCCGGTGAGACTTCAGTGAGCTGACTAGAAGAATGAAGTTCGTTCGTAGGCTGTTCTTCAGTAGTATTTGATTGGGTTGTATTTATCATATTTTTTGTGCACCAAGATGCTGTATGGCCGGACTGTTTGGACAAAAAACATTCCATTTTGTCGGTGAGAAAAATTCTCTGGTTGATTCCTTCAGATCGGATTATTATAGAAGATTGTATGTCAAAGAGGGTGAGAAAAAATAGACTTGTCGTATGAAACTGAGAAGGTGACTGAACTCTTCTTCTGGTATTCCCGCTTTGAGTGAGGAGATAGGTGAGGCCAGCTTATATCCAAGATTGGTTAAGGCTACTTCAATAATATGATTAGGAACAGAGGGTGAAACATTAGAAATGAGAATTCTCTTAGTTGCCGAAACTAATCGTCTAATGGCTAGTGCAATGTTTCCGACAAGTATTTTTGGACGATGTTGTA
>JARQZK010004552.1:0-47500 GCA_030704885.1 Cynegetis impunctata | reverse complement strand
GAGTGGTAATATTTGCGCAGCAAACCATACCTTGGATAAAATAAATGTATTGACATACCAAACTTTCCTTATCAAACCCAAGTTCCTCACTTGGCTCATCATGAGTGAAATTTTGATAGCCTGAAGTATTTTTTGCCAGTTAGTCTCTACTATTCCTGAAAATGTTTTTCGAAAATGATTCCCAATATTTTTACTTCCCCTACTTCAACAAAATGACACTGATCAGAGTCACTGTCAGTTTTAAAATGGCAGTTTTGGTCCTATTTATTTTAGCATTCGCCGCCTTCTCATATTTTTTTAATATTACGTCTACCACGTCTAATTCCTCTTGATTGTTAAGGATCAATGCAATATCATCCGCGTAAGCTATGAGGTTAGTAACCGTAGAATTCATTTCCACTCCTTCCAGTTTAGTTGCTAAACTTCGTATTAAGGGTTCAATGGCTAGTGCGAATAAGGTCATCGAGAGAGGACACCCTTGTTTGACCGATGCATTAATTTGGAAACTCTCGCTTATCAAACCATTTATCATGACTTTATAAAGTGCTACTCCATATTATATTCTTTCAATGAATTCGATAAATTTACTACTGAATTTCATTTTCACCAATACTGCCCAAAGGAATTGATGTGCCACTCTGTCAAAGGCTTGTTCGAAATCTATTGCCAGTATAGCCCATAGCTGAACCTTATTTGTCTCACCCATCCATAAAACATCTCTTAAGGTTATGAGATTATTGAAAATGGATCTATCATTCATTCTGTTCCTTCCCTATCAATTTTGTCACTACCGTGTCTAGCCTCCTTGCTATTATTTTCATCAGAATTTTGTAATCACTATTTAGAAGCGTGGTCGGTCGAAAATGTTCGATTGCTGTCGGTCTCTTTTTTTTTGAAATCATAAAGATGACGCCTTCGCAAAATTCCTTGGGCGGCTTGTATTCTGCATTCACGAAAATATTTAAGACACGTGTTAGATCTGTTCCTACCTCTTCGAGGAATATTGTGTAAAATTCATATGAAATTCCGTCAAGTCCTGGTGTTCTACGTTTCGATAAATTCTTTAACACTTCTTTCACTGCCTTTATCGTGATTTCGGCTGACATTTTGTTATTGTCTTCATCATCAACTTGGCATTTAATGAAATTCGTGAAATAATCAGCAGAATCCTTATCTATTTCCGCAGCATTAAACGTGTTTTCGAAATACCTTTTTGTGTATTTAAGCATTTCGTTACTGTTTCTTACACAGGTATTACTGTCTGTTTCTAAGCAAGGTATTGTCGAGACGTGACCCCTTCTTTTTTTCATCGTACAAGCTGTACTTTTCGTTTATTCCCTCTTTGTTCATATTCATTAAACGATATTCTAAATGTCTATGTCTCAAATCACAAAAAATCTGCTTCACTTCTCTGTAGTCATCAAATACTTTTTGCATTGAGCATGTTTTCATAGAACGTTACTAATCTTCTGTGATCTTGATTGATATGAAACTCTGCATTTTTGAAAAAAGATTTAACTTTTCTTTTGAAAACAGTGACCCACCCACCACCTCACTATATTCGTTTGATGAAGTTGATTTTCTCTACATTCTCTAATCTCGTTTTTGAATTCTTCTACCAGCCAAATTCAACAGTTCGGATTTTTTTATTTTCCAATAACCCCATCCGTGTGTCAGATGCTGTGATACTCCTTCTTTATGTAAATATATAACTACAGCAGAATGATCTGAGAAGGGAACTGGTATTATTTCGCATTTATGATATATATATTTTTTTTTGTGTTAATATATGATTTATCTAACCTTGAAGCAGAATTAGCTCTAAAAAAAGTGTATATTATATTTTTTGGGTTGGTAATTTCCCACATATCCACTAGCTTCCCCGCTTGTACGAGATTCAATACTGATGTCGATATTCTTTGGTTCGGATTTTTTTTATCACGCTTCTTCAAGACACAATTGAAATCACCTAATAAAATTGTTGTCACGTTATTATCTATATGTTCTAGAATTTTTTTTTTCGAAAAATTCATTTCTTTCTTTGCTAAAGTTTGTACCAGAATGAGCATAAATATTAATAAATCTAATATCAATTATCTGTGCTGAAAGGATCCTTCCATCTAATGAACATAAGACATTCCTAATCGTGTTTTCCAATCTATAGACTACTCCTGTCCCACGTTCCGCGGAACCAATGTTCGTGATGCTAGTATAACCTTGGGGAATTTGAAAATTTTCTGTGTTCAACTCTTGTAAAAATATATAATCCAGATCCTTATTTCTGATAAATTGACATAACAAGTTTTGTTTCGTTTTGTCTTTTAAACCGTTACAGTTTAACGTTGCACACGTACGCAAAATAGGCATTTTGTTCAATGAAATTTAAAAACAAAAATCAACAAACAGAAAGGAGCAATATAGAAAACTTTCGAGTTATGTTACAAGGATAACTAAGAAAGGAAACTAATATGCAACAAAAATTTGGAATTTTGTTTACTTTACCTCTTATTGGTACTTACTTTGTCTCCTCTTCTATTTTTGTCTACAACTGCTGCGCTGCTTGGACGATTTATTTCACTGACCTGAATTTTTTCAAAACTTTCAGCTCCGTTGCTGGTCACTTGAGTCTTTTTCAGAACTAACTTTGGCACTTTTTTTTCTTCTTCACTCGAACTGCGCTGTACTTTTTTCCTATTTCCTTTTGGTGGCCTACTCAAGGGAAAGCCACTACTGCCATTTTTTTCTGCTAATTGTGAGTCTCCTATTATATCCGGGGATATCTCTATATCAGCTTCTGTTGCACGTTCTTCAAATTCGTCTTGCTCCTCTGATTCATCTCCATTCTCGCTGTTACTAACTGATTGCATTTCTTCTATTGGGCTTGCCTGAAGCATATCTACCTCTATTAATGACTCTTCATTTTTTTCAATTCTCTGTCCCACTTTTAAAACTTCTGCAGAATGACCTTTACCGCTTGACGCATATGGCACATCGGGTCTTCTAATATTCATAATTTTATTCGCAGGAGATAACGGGCAAGATTTTCTTTCGTGACCCTCCTTGTGGCATATCATGCAAGTTCTAATTCGGTTTCTATATGTAACAAGCGAAGTGCATCCATCTATCGTCACATAAGAAGAAACTTTTTTGTTCATTGTCATAATTACTGTTCTTATGCCATTTTCAACAGGATATATATCCTGACCACTCCATCTTTCATTTCTTATACTTTTTACTTGACCATAATCCCTCAATAGGTTGACTATTTTCAGGTTTTCCATCTCAACTGGGAAGTCGTAGATCCTAACCAAAACACTCTCACTTTCTTCCGAAATTATAACCTCATTCAACTGCGAATTTCAGCATACCATTCTCAAATTAAGATACAATTTTCTTTACAATTTCTTCCGAGATTACCATAATATATACCTTATTCTTAAGATGGTCAGTTTGTATACACAAAACTTGATCAATGGACAACTGTAGATTTTCCTTAATCCATTTATGTAACACTGTATATGTTGGCTTTTTTATAACTGTTTTGAAATCGATAGATATGGTATTCACTCTCTTCATATTAATTAAATGCTGAGATTAAATTATATATAAGTTGTATCTGCACACGTGTAACACTCTCGGATGCCAGATGCGAACTGATTTTGATCAGAAGAGTTGACTTTGTAAAGACATTACACATAATTTCGCTCATTTTCAAAATTATGCATATTCTAGAAAAAATATATGTAACTCATGGTGGGCTGGATGTTCTAAAAATGTGGATGCTTGAATCTGCATTTGAAGTTGGTTTGCTAGAGAAAGGGATGGTTAGTTGAGTGACTGTTATTGGAGAATTTCTTTGTTTTGTGCATGAATTTGTTGGATTAACTGTATAGGTGGTATAGTATTTGATAGGTCTTCAGTTATTAATTACGTGCTATTTAGTCCAATATCAATAGATAGGTTTGTTGATATTAGATAGGAAGGGAACCACAGAAACCTTCACCCACGTAATGTACAAAATAGGTTTAAAATATTTTATTGTTGTCTTTAAAAAGACATTACTTGTAATTTTTGAGATGACATGTTCTAAACTATACTTTCTTTTTAGAAAAATTGATAATTCTAGATGTTTAGATTTTGTCTAAGAAGATGATCATGATGAATGAATGTTTTATTTATTTATTTATTTATTTTCATTCATTCATTCATTCATTCATTCATTCTTTCGTTCGTTCGTTCGTTCGTTCGTTCGTTCGTTCGTTCGTTCGTTCGTTCGTTCGTTCGTTCGTTCGTTCGTTCGTTCGTTCGTTCGTTCGTTCGTTCGTTCGTTCGTTCGTTCGTTCGTTCGTTCGTTCGTTCGTTCGTTCGTTCGTTCGTTCGTTCGTTCGTTCGTTCGTTCGTTCGTTCGTTCGTTCGTTCGTTCGTTCGTTCGTTCGTTCGTTCGTTCGTTCATTCATTCATTCATTCATTCATTCATTCATCATTCATTCATTCATTCATTCATTCATTCATTCATTCATTCATTCATTCATTCATTCATTCAACTTTATCAGAAACCCATGTCTCGAATTACTATATACAGAAAAATACGACAAAGAAATATACAAGAAATACCTACATCGTATAAACTTCTTCCTGCATACAGCACATATACTGGTAAGTTGTACGCCATATACAAGTCTCTTATCACGGAAATATTCCCAGGCCTAAACGTTGCATCATCACAGACTCGCTTTCTGCCATTCAAACAATATTCAACACCTATACACAGAATTTATTGTCTCAAAAAATACAATAGAGATGTTATGATCCAAAGACCTGCAAGAACATCTCTATCACCATAAGGGCATATCCAGAAACGAACAAGCAGATCGAACTACGAGTACTAGGTCATAGTATCAGACGTTCTTCCCCATACAGACCTCAACACCACACTGAACAAGAAATCCGTTCGAGAATAACAAACACAATGAGATGCATGTAGCCAGAAATTACACGAGATACAACCAAAAATAGACAATCCTTCAAAATAAATTGTCCGAAAAGACACAAAATTTTGATTAGAAGGCTTAGAATAGGATACACGAAATTGACCCACGGGCATTTATTGTCAAATGATGATCCTATCCAGCTGTGAATACTGTTTTAAACGCCTAACAATACAGCATATTATATTACACCGTGCTCTTGAAGAAGAAGCACACAACAAATATGGCCTGAAGGATAACCTCAAAGACAATCTTAGCTCACAAGAAGAAGCTTGACCAATACTGGGTCGTAATGAATCTCAAAGAAACAGTCTTTTATAATAAGGATTAGTTGTACTGCTTTCAATTATGTCTCTTTTTGCTGAATTATTTCAGCCGAACGAATTTTTGTTAATATTTTTGATATATTGTATTTCATTCACAATAGAATGTAATTGTCTGTAATTGTGAACTGTTCGTCGAATCATTGGCCTAAGATGTCCAGGCCCTTTAATTGAAAGGAATAAATAAATATAATAATTTGATCCTATCACATTCACTTAGAGTTCACGCTTCTTTAATTGAAAGAATGTAACCTTCCATCGGTGATGCAAAAGTTTTAGAGAAATTGTGATTTGAATAATTAATATTTTCAACAGTTACATAATTAAATGTTCAGTTTCAATGATCATCGAAAAAGCATCTGAAATGATAATTTTATTATAACATATTAAAGATCTCACAACAATATCTTTAATGCAGCATTGGAATACTGATCCATGCTTATAGTTTTGCACCACAACACTACTTGAATCTGCTTGGCATAATCTAGAAAAGACCACCAAAATTTATAGGCGACATTGACATTGACTGCTCAGCTTCATTCAATAGAACATCGGAGGAAGGTTCCATCAGGAGCTCAAATCTCCGTTACAAATAATGCAAATAATAGACACCAATTCGCTGAGCACATCTGATAAGTCAGAAAACACCTTTAAATAACCAGAACACACGGCGTTTCTGACCCAACCTGCAAATCTATGGAACTCTCTATTCTCCGTGGTGTTTTCTATTAGCTATAACTTGACTTGTAGTTAATTCAATTCAGCATCAACCGCCATTTGTTGACATCATCTCGGGCACTTAAGAAGCACAAAGATGATAATTTTTATATTTATATATAAAGATATATACATATACATATATATATATATATATATATATATATATATATATATATATATATATATATATATATATATATATTATATTTATATATATAGATATATATATATATATATATATATATATATATATATATATATATATATATATATATATATATATATATATATATATATATATATATATATATATATATTTAATATATATATATATATATATATATATATATATAATATATATATATATATATATCTATATATATATATATATATATATATATATATATATATATATATATATATATATATATATATATATATATATATATATATATATATATATATATATATATATATATATATATATATATATATATATATATATATATATATATATATATATATATATATATATATATATATATATAATATATAATATATTTATATATATATATATATATATATATATATATATATATATATATATATATATTTATATACCGGGTTTCCACGGAAGGTGGCTCGCCCCTATAACTTTTTTGTTTTCAGAGATAATGAAATAAAATTTAAAAAATTTGTTTTATGCATAAAACTGCATTTTTTGACAAGTAACTCAACTTCATGCAACTTCCAGTTTCACCGGAAGTGACATAACTTTTCGATTTTTAAATAAGACACCGGGTATATTTTCAGTTTTTATGTCTCCATATAACATTTAAAATACAACCATGTATCAATTGTTACTTTTTGTAACCTTTTTTTTATTTTTTTTTTCGAAATAAATTTTCATTCTAGAGGGCTATGGATGCGTTCAAATAACTAATTTCGGTCCTAAAATGTATGTTGAAATACAACTTCACCGTTTTCGATCAAAATGTTCCAGCTATGTGAAGTTTAATTTTAAAACTTTTATTACTATTTTTTTTCAAATGGCAACATGGTGGCTCGTCGGGTTAAAAAAAAAATAATTTTATTACGATCAATTTGATACCGCACTCTAGGTATTAGGTTGAAAGAAAACTTCCGTTAAAAACCTGAAATCCCATTACCTTAGAACTTTCTTTAAATGAAGAATCTTATTGAGATTGAAATAACATTTGAAATCATCGAGTAGCCTGTGACCAACACAACTGAAACAAAGCCACGACCACAAATCTACGTCCCTGGACGGCAAACAGGGCCATTTTAGGATCGAAATTATTTATTTGAACGGATCTATAGCCCTCTACAATAAAAACTTATTTCGAAAATAAAATTGAACAACGGTTACAAAAAGTAGCAAATGATACATGGTTGTATTCTAAATGTCATATGGAGACAAAAAACTGAAAATATACCAGGTGTCCCATTTGAAAATCGAAAGTTCATGTCACTTCCGGTGAAACCGAAAGTTGCATGAAGTTAAGTTACTTGTCAAAAAACGCACTTTAATGCATTAAACAGATCCTGTGAATTTCATTTTGTTATCTCCGAAAACAAAAAAGTTATAGGGGCGAGCCACCTTCCGTGATCACCCGGTATATATATATATATATATATATATATATATATATCTATATATATATATATATATATATATATATATATATATATATATATCTATATATATATATATATATATATATATATATATATATATATATATATATATATATATATATATATATATATTATATATATATATATATATAATATATATATATATATATATATATATATATATATATATATATATATATATATATATATATACATATATATATATATATATATATATATATATATATATATATATATATATATATATATATATATATATATATATATATATATGAATATAAATTCTTTCGTAACAATAGACATCAATGAGCCAATAGAAAATTTCTCATTATCGCATTAATATTTGATTGAAGTTCAAATTTGCAAGCCGAAATTTGACAGTAAAATTCATGTGATGAAAAATATAATGATATATTGTTTCACTAGTTTGAAAAAGCGAGATTTTCCAGTGAGTAGGTATTTTGTTTATAAATAACTTTGTACCTACGAACTGAAAATAGCTATTGTTGCGTGTATAAAATGCTAGTTTTTCTTGTACTTGAATTATCTCATTCAATAAAATAAATACAAAAAATTATTTCAAATATAATTCATTTTGTGAACTCGTATTCCTGACAAATATGTCAGAATAAAATAATTTGAATTCTGAAATTTTGTATATGTTATGTTATGTATGTGAAATGTGTGAAACCGTATGTATGTTAAAAACGTAGTATATATATATATATATATATATATATATATATATATATATATATATATATATATATATATATATATATATATATATATATATATATATATATATAATAATAATATATAATAATATATAATACTAATAAATGATATATATATTTAACATTAGAAAAGTCTTGCCTCCTGGAAAAATGTAATTTTGTTTCACGACTTTGTGAGGTACAAAATTGCACTTCACTATTAAATACAAGACAAAAAATATTTGAGTGTATGATTTATTTTTTGATAATTGTCAACGCAAAATAAATACCTACTTGTATTCTCAATAACAGCACTGACAAAAACTTTATTTTTCTAGTTGCAATAGCACTCAGTTATAGTTCAAATATCTATCAAAAAAGCAAAAATAAATATCAGTTATTTTCTTGCAAGATGCAATTATAATACTCAAAATGTGATGTATGTCTGTATGACAATTCGTAAGGATTTCAACTCATAATTTTAACAAGCAAAATAAATTTAATATTCAACAATCTTGAGAAGAATTCTAAAATGAGAATATGCATGACGTTTCAATGAGTACTCAAATACTGACAATAATTGAACTGAGATTAGTGTCTGCACGGAACTGCATTTCATCATTAGATTACCATCTGAGAGTTCAAGGATGTTCACAAAACTCTGTTTCTGTATGATCATTTAATATTTTCTTTTATTTTGAACATCGCGTGTGTAGGTGTATGTACGGTAACCTTAAATATCTACGAGCACCGCACGTCTATCCAATGGACATGAAAAAATCAAAAAAGACCATTTTACTTCTTACTAATACCTTTTTTTTTTGATACTCAGACAAATTCATATAAATTCATAAAGTGAACAAGAGAGATTCTTCAGTAATTCAAAAATTATCGAACAAATTTCCAAGGGAGCTGCTTATATGTACACCGTGATACGAAATCTGCATTCACAATTCAACAGTGAATTAAAGAAAATGTCAAGATACCCCGACTCGAAGTCTGCATAAAGCTGTTTCGATCTTATTAGATCTCTTCAGTGCAGCTTATTTGACTTGGAGCGAATTATCGTTTTTCCATTGGATTGTGAGTGCAGATTTTCGTCGCGGAATACATATAATCAGCTCCTTCGCAAAGTTGTTCGAGATAATTTTCAAACTATTGAAGCATTTTCCTTGTTTGCTTGTTTATTTAATAGAGTAACAGGTTTTTTTATTGCTGATTGAAAAAATGATTGCATATCGTGAAACGCCACTTCCAGTAAAGGTCATTTAAATTCATCATAAATTACTGAAGAACAATAATACGAAATTTACATACAGTTGAAGCAATACCTAGGTCAATAATTAACCTAAAGTATTATTTCGATTATTTACTAACTCAAAAACTCATTGTTAATAGAGCAGAGTATTGCTCAAAAAAATATTGTGGAAATTATTTTCATGTGGAAGTGGGTACAATGATTTAGAGTTCGTTGCCCTAGTTGATCAAAGAAACTTGCAATTCAAATTTCAAGTATATGAAATTAGAAAGAAATTCGTATTAGTTTTTTAACGCCTTGAGATGAACAATATCTTGATAAAGTAAACTATTTTGTTTTCCTGAAAAATAAAAATCGAAGTGCGATTGTCTCTTTGATGGGAAATTATAAAGTGAAATTTTTTGTAACATTTGCTCTTTGTGATACATTAAAAAATCTCATTATTTATATTACTTTACAGATCACCGAACAGACGACTGGTTTCTACTAGAAGGCCCATGGTATCCAGCAATGATTATGATTGGATATCTTTATTTTGTATTCCAAATAGGACCTGCTTTCATGAAAAACCGACCTGCATTTGATTTGAAATATACTCTCATAGCATATAATACTATACAAATAATGTTGAATGGTTATCTACTGATAAGGGTAAGACTTTTCAGATTTCTGATAATTAGCAGAAATTTCTTTCAAGCTAGACGCACAAAAACACGCACAGACGTTTATATATAACTATTTGAATATATATTTATATATATATATATATATATATATATATATATATATATATATATATATATATATATATATATATATATATGAAAAACTTGGTTCACGGAATGCACCGCGTGAAAGATTTGGAAAATCTCGACGTTTCGGCTCCTTTTGCGAAGTTATCTTCAGGAGAATTAGAAGGGGAATAATTCAGAATCGTGGCCTCAATCTGCCTACTCCACGATTCGAATTAGGAGGAATCGGAAACAATACGATTGCGTGGTCTCAACCTGCCTACTCCACTAACCGTACTGCTTCCTGTCAACTCTGAAGTCTCAACCAGAGTCAACTGACGGGCCGATCGTCGCGTGGCCGTATTTATAGGGGAGGGGGGCGGGTACTCACGCTCATCAGTGTGGGGTGCACTCTGATGATCCCGCACTGATGAGCGTGAGTACCCGCCCCCCTCCCCTATAAATACGGCCACGCGACGATCGGCCCAACTAGTCTAGACAAATAAGATTCACTATATGAGTTTATCAGTCATAGAAACGAAACATATGTATATATATATATATATATATATATATATATATATATATATATATATATATATATATATATATATATATATATATATATATATAAACATATGTTTCGTTTCTATGACTGATAAACTCATATAGTGAATCTTATTTGTCTAGACTAGTTGTATACATAAGATTTGATTTATGGCTCTAAAACTGTCAGCTTTGGAAATTTAACATGGATCTACGTTCCGAGTGTTCTGGTACTTGTCAACCTGAAGGGCGCAAATAACGTGGGAACGTAGGAATATGACACAAATACCATAGCCAGATAGTAGAGCGTTTAGTTAGTTAGTTCGTTTCAAGTCTTAGTGACAGAAAGTTCATTACAAGTTTGTTCTTCACATTTAACATAGATAAAAAATACTCCTGCTTCGTGGCAGTTAGCACGTAACAAATATTCACAATATAAAAATTCCTAAAATTCACAAAATTATATCTTCTCAACCGTGAGTCTTACTATCCAGGGTCTAGAGGTGAAATGATAGCAAATGACCCCAACAATAACCCAAAAAATGTTGATGCTCATGTGCCGAACACCCGGAATATATATATATATATATATATATATATATATATATATATATATATATATATATATATATATATATATATATATATATATATATATATATATATATATATATATATATATATATATATATATATATATATATATATATATATATATATATATATATATATATATATATATATATATATATATATATAATAATAATAATAATAATAATATAATAATATATTTACCAAAGATACATGTCATAACATAGATATTACATACCGCTATTCCATATATTTCTTACAAATTTTTATTGCACCTAAGTAATTTAATACTTGTATGTGCTTACAGTCTAAAGTAAAATTAACGCAAATAACATGCACGATAAAAAAATAAATAAATGAATAATAAGAGATCTGAAAAATTTAAAAAAAAAGAAGACAAGAAAAGAAAATCTCAGCACAACCAACGCTCGATGCGCGCATCGCAGGTGCAAAGGAGCTCGTAGGTGCAACATTTCAGGCATGCTTCTATACTAATCCAACAATTCGACAAATTTTGAGTAATTGTCATTAATATACTCTCTGCAGGCTACACCAAATTTTCTTATGTGATTTTTTAGTCTTATCTCCAGTGGTATAATATTATAGAATTTAGGTCCTAGTTAGGTAATGAATCGTTTGTTTATATTTTTATGGTTATTAGGTACTTGTATATGCATATTTGTGATACTTTGTGTATTATAATTATTATCAACAAACATTTTTAAGTTGTCCTTTTTAAAAATATGCATACAAACATGCCTTGTAAATAGATATTAATATATTTTCTTTCAATATTTCTCTGAGATTATAAAATTTGAATACAAGTTTTCTTACTCCATTTGTCAAATACTCAACATGATTTCCGCACCGGAGGTGTTGGATCAATTATCACGCCCAAATACTTAATCTCATCAACCTCTGCAATTTCTTCCTGCAGGTTATCTATTTTAATTGTTCTATAGTTTGGACGATTACGGTTGGATATTGAGAAAGACATGTACTTAGTTTTCGTCATATTTAGAGTTAGCTGATATTTGTCTAGCCAGTTTTTTATTACTCCCATTCTATCAATAACCTATTCCCTTACATCATCCCAAGTTGACCCACTAAACAGTGCAACTGTATCATCAGCATAAGAAATGAGCTGATCATTAATATGAAGCTTTAATAACGAGTTCATAAAAATTATGAAGAGGATTGGACCTAGCACCGTGCCCTGGAGAACCCCCACCTCCACAAGTTTCGGATCACTCAGGATATTTCCAACCTTGACGTACTGATACTGATCAGCAAGATAGTTCCTGAAGATGTCCAGCATAATGCCACGAACTCCGCAATGCGAGAGCACCTCAAGAAGTGTTTCATGGTGCACTGTATCGAATGCCTTTGCCAAATCTAAAAATACTCCAATACATTTTTGACCATTATCTAAGTTAAGTAAGGGCGCATAATGAGAAAAGCCTTCAAATAAGCGAGGAAGTGGGTTTCTTGGGCGTCAAAATCGACAGCCACTTGGTGAATAGACCTCAAATTGAGGCACTATGCGGTAAGCTGGCATCGTGCAATTTTGCAATTCGTCAACTAAAGCATTCCTGTGATTTCTATGTTATTAGATCCTATTATTTTGCATCTGTAAACTCAATCCTGGAGTATGGAATATTGGGATGGGGAAGTTGCTCAAATGTGGAATCAGTGTTTGTGATGCAGAAGAGAATTATCAGGTCAATGTTTGGCATCTCGAGACGCACTTCTTGCCGAGAATTTTTCAGGGACAATTTCCTGACTGTAACATCGATATTTATTTTGCATTGTGTGTTATATGTTAGGACTCACCTATCTTCGTATGTTAAAACTGATGAAATCCACTCATATGGCACACGCTATGCCTCTGAAAGAAAGATTTGTCCACCATTCACTAGATTGAAGCAGATTCAGGACAGCATATTCATTCAGGGCACAAAAATTTATAACCATCTACCGGGTCACATACGCATGATAAAAAATCATAATAAATTCAAACAAAGTATCAAACTATTGTTATTAAAAAATGTGTTCTATTCTATCGATGAATATTTTAACCATAATTTATGAAATTGTTGGAATTTTTGTTTGTCCAATTTTTGATTAGTTTTACTGTTTAGTGTTGTCCTGTGACATACATTCACTTATTGTGGGAAATTTATTTTGACCCTATATTTATTTCATTTACGATTATCATTGTTTTTGTTCATCTTGTTGACATTTTCCCATACTTTGTATTAAGTCAGTGGAAATAAAGATTATTATTATTATTATTATTATTATTTTTTGTTATTTCTTTTGTTACTTCATACAATGCATCGCAGGTACCTACGCCCTCCAGAAAACCAAATTGGCCCCTATGTAGCATCTTGTTTCGTTTTAGGAATTCAACAAATCGTTCTCTCAGACATTTTTCAAAGATCTTTGAAAAGTTGTTTAATACACTGATAGGTCTATAATTAGATATTGAGGTTTTACCCCCATTTTTATGTATCGGGGTTATGATAGAGATCTTAAAATCACGAGGAACGATGCCAGTACTAAAGATAAGGTTGATAATATGAGTAGGAGGAGCAAGAATGTATGGATATATTAATTTTATTAGGTTCGTGGTAACACCGTCAATTCCAGGTAAACTTTGGTTTTTCAAACTATTTATATGGTTTAGTACTTCACTTTGTGTGACTGGTGCAAAAAATATAGTATTTAGTTGACTATCCAACTTCTGTTGGAAATTTTTTCAGATATTTTCTGGAGCATATTGTATCTTACGTTAGCGAAGTAGTCTTTGCAGTAATTAGCAATTTGGTTAGTATCATCAAATGGTTTGCCATTATCATCTAATATATTTAATTCTGTATTTTTGTTTGATGAATTTTCATTACATGCTTCATAAATAATTTCTTAAATTTTCTTTAAATTTTTTTGGTTTTGTGAAATTGAATCTTTGTAGTAGCCATTTTTTGCTTTTTTCAAAAGCTGGTTTAAGTAGTTTCTGTATGCCTTGTACTCAGCTTGCAGAGTCAACGACTGATGTTATGATAGTCTTTTTTTTTAGTTTATCTTGTCTTTTTATTGAAGCAATCAGTCCTGAGGAAATCCAAGATTTAATTTTTTTATTTTTATTCATAAATACATGTTTTGTCATTTTTGATTCCTTAATAATATTGGAAACTATATTTGTAAATTTATCTGTCGCTATTTCTACATCATTATTTTCCTGTACATCAGACCAATTCTGATTAATGAAAAGATGTTTTAATTTTTGTAGGTCAATTTTTGTGATCTTGTGTAAGTTTCCAGAAATATCGACATGTTTGCGACTCTTAACTCTTTTAAATAGATTTATTGCTATTGGATAGTGGTCTGTTATGTTACAATTTGAAATATAAGATAGACACTCAACATCATCAGTACCATGTTTCTGTTTCACAAATATGTGATCGAGACAGCTGGAGCTGTCGTCCGTCACTCTTGTCGGAGACCGGATGTAGGGTTCAAACCCATTATTCGCCACTATCGATAAATAACTATTGACTATATAGTCATCTTTTTGTAATGTATTTATATTTATGTCGCCTGAAATAATCTGAACCTGGCTCGTCTCCCTCACAGCCTCTAGAATGGAGTCTATGTCTTCGATAAAAAGTCTTTCATCTGTTTGGTTTGGTCTATACACACCGAATATCATACAGGAGATTCCGCCCACATTAAGCTTCAACACACCAAGGGTAACGAAACATCTTTCAAGTTTAACAACTGATAATAAGGCATCCAAGTCAGATTTAATCATCATCAAAACACCATCATTCTTATTATAGTTAGCTTTATTGTAATATGTAATATATCCGGGAATTTCAAAATTATTTTCTGACTCTATTTGAAAACACTCACTCAAGACAATAACATCACAAACATCAAGATTATATGTTTGAATTGTGGCTATTAATTCATTGAAGTTTTTTTTGCACTGCGTATATTGAAATGTATCAAACTGAGAAATCTCTCTGATGTACTCACCACAGTATGAAAGTCCTCAACTTCGACCAATACATCGAGGCTACCAATATCCGCTGAACTCAAACTTTCTAGAATCAGTTCTTCGTTTAACATAACCATAAAACTTATTCTATACAATAATCCGTTCTATTTCTCAAAACCTGTGTATGGTACAAACTAGAAGGACAGTCAGCATCTGTAGACTCATGATTTATGTCGTAATTCTTCTTGTATTGTTTGTTTGCCTCGAGACAGTTGTTGCAGCACTTTTTTACTTGCGTACACACCTTCATTTCATGTTCCTCCCCACATCTTGCACAAACTATTTTGTTTTTACAAGAAGCTATTTTGTGATAATATTCCTGGCATCTGAAGCAACGAGGAATATCCAAGTCTTCATATACTGGGTAGCGTTCCTAACCTATGTAAATTTTCTTCTTGTCTATTAATTGTTTAAATGCATAAGGAGAGCACTCACAAAATATTGTCTTAGTAGAATCTAAATTGTTTTCTCTTATATAAGTCACTTTAATTCCTTCTGATAATCGATTTTGCTCTGATATACTCTCTTCTATTCTTTCCTTAGTCATGTTTTGATCGAAGCTAACGATCTTTCTTCTTGGTTTACGCATTTTGGTTAGTTCAACACTGTAGGAATCTTTCAGTTTCTCCTTCATTGCAGTTGCCAATTTTCCTGTTTCTTGCCTAGAAGAACACTTAACAACCAGGGCACCATTTCCCATTGTTCGTAATTTCTGGACCCTAATAGTAAGGTTAGCTAGGTTTATATTTTTACCAATTTCATTTCTTGTTCGGGTTGAATCTTGGCTTCACAATTACATTCGGGTAGTTGGGTTTCTGTTCAGGCCTTTGTCCATAATTTTTGGTAACTACATCTGCATATGCTATTCTAGTCGATTCCTGTTGAGTTTTTTCTTATGTATATAATTTCTCCTGAAGTAATTTGATCACAACATCCTTTTCATTAATTATAGTCTCCTTATCACGAATTGTTTCTTTCAGTAAATTAATCAGTTGATAATCACGGCATTTATAGCAATTAAATTTCAATAATCTTTTTTGTAAAGGCATGCATTTCGCTTCTGTTGGAGATAATTCAGAGCATTCAACACAGAACAGGTCTTTGCAAGAATCGCATGGAAAACATGGACATTTCACCTCCCTACTGGATGTTTTAACTTGTCGGCACCTTGAACATTCCATTTTCAGGTATCATATTTCCATCATCCAAATGCGTTATATCCTGGTATTGTACAATATACACAAAAAATGTCTCGGCAAGTCTTCACAGTGTGTGTTTACCAGATGTTATTCACCGATGAGTCAAATTTTATCGCATTAAAGCAGAAATGTTAGATATTTCAATTTCTGAATAGAATTTTTGGGAATAATTCGATCGATGAATTGAATTTCAAACTTCGTGATCTCCGTTGAAATATCCCTCTAATGGTACTATATTTTTCTTAAAACTGTTAAATTAATCACTCCTAAACTATCGAAACTCGAAGAGCAAATGACGGCACAATCTTCGAAATATATATATATATATATATATATATATATATATATATATATATATATATATATATATATGTTGAGATATGAAACTTTGAATCTTCGCGCTTCCACCACCCACGCTATTTTTCGCCAGCCTACCGCAGCGCCTAACGGGTAGAAGATCAACGATCACTGAGACTCACCCTCTTCTCGCTCAACCGCCCTTAAGTAAACACGTGCACGTGCATCTGCTACTTCACAACACTTAAGTAACCACGTGCATTTATTCTCTGTACAAATTATCTCTATATATATTCCCGTTATGTACAACTACTACTGTGATTGGTGATTGATTTAGTGTAAATATTGTACAATAAAGTAGTGATAGAAAACTTCAGTGCATCGATAATTACCACCCACCAGAATACAGTCCACAACCTACGCACGGATTCACAATTACTCGTTTCAGGGTAATTAACCACACTACATTAGGGGAAACCACATCAGTACCCCAAACAATATATATATATATATATATATATATATATATATATATATATATATATATATATATATATATATATATATATATATATATATATATATATATATATATATATATATATATATATATATATATATATATATATATATATATATATATATATAAATATAAATAAATATATATATATAAATATATATATATATATATATATATATAAATATATATATATATATATATATATATATATATATATATATATATGTATATATATCTGTATATTGATTGAATAAAAACTAACTGAATCAGGTGGGTAATATTCAATGAGTAATATATATGAATAAAAAAATTTTAGGGAGTACACATGGCGAAAGATATAAATTGGATTTGTGCTGAAGTTGATTTTACGGACAACCCAACGACAAAGCTCACTATCAGATTGGCTTATTTGTATTTCATAGTGAAGATTATCGATCTTTTGGATACAGTAAGTTTTGGCATAGTATAGTTTGATTATTTTTAGAATATTAATAAAGCTTATATTGGATTACGTTAGTAAGTAGCAGCTTCATAGGTAATAATATAATAGGCATGACGACAGTATCAAAAAATTGTCGATTTAATGGTTTTAGGGGAAAATTCATATTAAAAAAAATTTTAAACAATGCTTTAGTTTCATTTAAAAAATTCAGATCATTGAGATTTTCAATAAAATAAAACATTAAAATACTGCAATCGGCCATTCTGGATTTTACGGACAACCCAACGACAAAGCTCACTATCAGATTGGCTTATTTGTATTTCATAGTGAAGATTATCGATCTTTTGGATACAGTAAGTTTTGGCATAGTATAGTTTGATTATTTTTAGAATATTAATAAAGCTTATATTGGATTACGTTAGTAAGTAGCAGCTTCATAGGTAATAATATAATAGGCATGACGACAGTATCAAAAAATTGTCGATTTAATGGTTTTAGGGGAAAATTCATATTTAAAAAAATTTTAAACAATGCTTTAGTTTCATTTAAAAAATTCAGATCATTGAGATTTTCAATAAAATAAAACATTAAAATACTGCAATCGGCCATTCTGACTGAAAAGCCAATCACAGCGCATGACGTCACGCTTAGGTAAACTACGCTGTCAATACTCTCATTCACTGTGTTTTGTTGTTGTGAATACTACTGATTACGCATTTGGATTGATTTTTATTATTTTACGTGTGGTTTATCGACTCCACTCTACTATAACAATGGAACCAAGCTTTGTTAAGGCAAATAGCTCAAATTTGCACAGGATTCATGTATTAGTGTTGGGCGATTTCCTCCCAACAAATGAAGAATTTTGCTCGTCAGAGTTTAGAAACTTGAGAGTGAGAATTTCCTTGTAAGTAAATGATATTTATCTTTACCCTGAATACATCCAATTTAGATATAATCAAACCTGTTTTGAACTCATGCGAGTTTATTTTACTTTCATAGGTTATTTTTACAATAACCTTGTCATTGTTTATTTTTTAGGTTAGCTCCCTCACAGCTTGTAAGTTGCTATTTTAGAGCTAATAACATGTTAAGACCCGATAAAACATTTCTGTAACTAATAAGCACCTACTAGTACTAGTAGTATTTATCCTCATAGAAAACACCTAAATTCTGATAAATCACCAAGTCGATGTGTATGTATTTGTTCTAAATAATTTCGATTATTTTAGGTATTCAAGAACATCATATGGGGATGATGCAATCAGTTGTGTGACAGTAAAGTGCAAGATTTGCCCAGAGCAAATATATATATATATATATATATATATATATATATATATATATATATATATATATATATATATATATATATATATATATATATATATATATATATATATATATATATATATATATATATATATATATTTATATATATATATATATATATATATATATATATATATATATATATATATATATATATATATATATATATATAATATATTTATATATATTATATATATATATATATATATATATATATATAATATATATATATATATATATATATATATATATAAATATATATATATATATATATATATATATATATATATATATATATATATATATATATATATATATATAATATATATATATATATATATATATATATATATATCGTTCGGGTTTCGACGTGCGAGCTTTAATCACTTATTTCTTATTATTTTCTTGTTTGAAACATGTACAAATACTTTGTTGAGTGTTCTTATTGATGTGTTTTTACACTGTGGTACAACACACCACTCATAATTTTTGGAATTCATTTTTATCACACGAATTAATTTATTTGGTTAGTTTCGTTTACTTTCTTCGCTATTCATAGAAACAATGATATGTTTACCTAAGCATGACGTCAGACCGACGGCATGACAGATGCGAGCTGTTTTCGCGCGCTATTTGAATAATATTAGAAAAATGGCTTTAAACTTCGTTAAACTTAATTTTATCACCGAAATTAAGGTTTTTTTCGAGAATAGTAAATGTGTACCCACATTGAGGAAGAGTATTTCAAAATCTTTCGTCACGCCTATTAGCAACAATTTTGGTTAGATTATGTTGTATATTTTCTTCACATTGAAAGGAAAAGTGACAATTTCTTGGTGAATATCACAAAAACAATTGACGTTCCTATGATGTTCCCCAATTTTTCTGAAGGTTTCTTATCATTCTGGATCAGATTCGATCAATAGCAATACATATGTTCCAGGAAAATACCATCTAATTACTAAAAACATTTACTTTTTGTTTCAATCTAAACAGGACATCTGATTTACCCATGGTATTTTTTGGTGTTATTATCGATATATCCCTTATTTGAAGCATGTAGGAGTACATGCCTCTGATGCTCCAACATTATTCAATCATAAAATATAGAGCTCATGTAATGTTCAAGAGTTAAATGACACTCTCTAACAATATTTTCCAAAATTTATGATAAAGATCGAATAATTAGATGTAAAAGGAGTAATTACTACTTTTAAACGAATGAATTGTTATTCCGTTACCAATTACATAGTTTCATCTGCTCTTGTGTAATTTGAAGCTCACTGTTGTCTTGAGTGATAACAATGCTATGTTTGTGAATCATCTAGACTAGACCAATATAACATCAATAATGTGAATGAAACTTCACTTTTTGTTTTTCGATGTATTTTGTTAAAGTTAAAAATTGTTTCGCCAAACACAGTGGCTTCATCAGACGAGTAATGCAAACTTATTTTACAAATGGAATATCTTACGAATCTAGAAATGGGAAATACAAATGGGGATGAAAAAACATAAACGTGATTTATTGGCAGGTAGATAAAAGTTTAAAAGTGGGTAAATATAAAATTTACATTTACCAAGCTAGTTAGTCTAGTACTAAGGTACGCTGACTATTTTTTGTATTGTTTTTTATTTGAAGATCTCGAAAATAAAAATATATATTATAAGGTAGATTATTACACCAAAAATTACTTTTTCAGTCTATGTGAAAATCGCTTGATTAAGGAGAAGAAAATGTACCAATAAATAAATTTATTATTTACAAAATTAAGATACCATTTGGTAGAACCTATCAAAACAAAAAAAAGTTTGTTATCTTTGCAGTTTGGTTCAACCTGAGGAGGCAAATTCTGATTATGTTAATAAGTTTCATGTTATCATTCATCTTGTATAAAATATCTCTCTACCATTATTTTTATATTGTGTTTAGATTTAAGTGAATCATTTCGTTTGCTTCTGAAGTTATTACAATAATCATCAAAAACTTCGAAGCCATTTAGAAAATACATTCGTATTGTGTATTATTAATAAGTTTCAAAATCTTTCGAAATAGACACTTTCAAAATAGTATTACCTGTTTGATCTATGTTCAGCTGTTTATGAAATAAAATGTTTCATGTTGCTGAATTCTTGAAATTATATCTCCATTTCATACCGTTGAACTTTGTTATTCAGTAATCATCTTTGAAAGACTATGTTCATAATAATTGCTTGTATATTCCAAATTTTTGAATAAGATGCTTCATAAAATCATAAAGATGGCGAGAACTGATGCGGACGTGCCGGATCGAGATAATGAAGATTCTTCAAATAGAAGTAAAAATATAAGTTCGAAAATATTCAAGTGTTGTTCAAAACCAACTAGAATATTCGTGTGTAAAAATTGTGTAAAAATTTTTCACGATAGTTGTGTAAAAAGAAACAAAAATATAAAAATTGTTGGTGAACTAGTTGAGTGGTATAGAGCAGTGAAAAACTCCGAAGAAAACTCCAGCACAGAAACTAAAAATGAAGAAGTTAATCAGCTGAAACTCGATGTGAAATATCTAAAAATTTTAGTGGAAAAATGAAGGACAAGAGTAAGATTATAAGTCTAAACAATTCATTATCATTGGATAGATTAAAAGATGATACAATAAATAATGTAAACATTCCTGAAAAAAGGGCATTTTCAAGATCTATTATCTGCAGACAACTGGCGTCGGAAACAAAAAATAAAGTTTCTACTACTCCGGCAAATGCGTCAAACTATGCGCATGTTGTTAAAGAATTTCCAACACAAAGCACAGAATTGGTCGAAAGAAATGTCGCTCATGACATTGAATTCAATTCAAGAAAACATAAACAGCTGTTGACATATACAACAAAAACACGTTCGAAAAGTAGTTCAACCGCAGCATCTAGAACCGACGTCATTGACATGACAGATGACATTACTACTTTAGGCAACACTGGAATAAAAACAGACAAAAATAAAACAATAACATCCCAAACATAAACTTGGTCGAAAGCACCTGAGTTTTCTTGGAATAATGGGGAAAACTGGAATACCGTTAAAAGAAAAAAAGATAGGAAAAAATATCCCGAACAAAGCAGGCCCAAACCAGTACATAGTGAAAACACTGATATCGGATTGTCAGTTGCAAGCCAAAGATCCTACTTGTTTGTTTCCGGATTAGACGTAAAAACAGCGGAAGAAGAATTGGTAATTAAATACTTACATGGCAAACTTCAGATTTCCTGCAAAGCTTTCAAAATGAGATTTAGAAAAGATAAGTTTGAAGGTAGTTTTAAACTGGAAATCCCAAGGGAAGCAAAACAGGCATTCATATCACCAAACCTTTGGGGTAAAGGCATTGTAATTAACCATTTTCTCCATGTTCGACGACGCCTAGTATTCAGGGAAAATCTATTGAATAAGGTTCCAATTCGAGCCTAAACATCCTACACCAGAATGTGTGTTCAATAAGAAATAAAATTGGTGAAGTTGAGGTTTTCCTTGAAAGTGCTCAAGAACCTTACGATGTCTTGTGTTTTCCTGAACACTTTATGTCACATGAAGAAATATCTTCTCTATCATTGACTGGCTATAATATGGCATCAAACTTCACCAGAATGCATCATAAACATGGAGGTGTAGCAATCCTAGTCAAAAATAACATGGGAGGCTGTGCAAGGGAAGATTTAACTAAATACTCTGTTGAAATGTCATGTAAACTTGCTGCTGTCGAGAAGAGTAGTGTAAACTTTATAATTGTATCCGTGTATCGTCCACCCGGTGGTGATTTTAATTTGTTTCTAAATAGTATGTGTGCAATTTTTGAGATTTTGGCTGCTTGTCCAAGGTATGCAGTTGTCACTGGTGATTTTAATATACATTTCAACTTGAATAACACCAGAAAGCAGAACTTCATGGATCTGATGAACTGTTATGAATTCACTCAACAAATATTTGACAACACTAGACAAACTGCATGCCTTGACAATGCCTTTGTTAATTTTAAGGATATTTTAAATTTTAAAACTGCTGTAGTTATTGATGCAGTACTTTTGGATCAAGCAGTTGAAATGAAAATAACTGACTTGAAAAATCATAAAAATTCTGGCTCTCAAGAAAGTCCCTGTCAGCCAATAAATGCAGCCGGTGTAAATAAGCTTTTCAATGTGTTGAGCCAGATTGATTGGTCAGTTTATTATTTTTTTTTAAGTCCCAATTATTTTTGCAGGTATTTTTCATTCTTAGGAAAAAGGAAAAGCAGATAACATTCCTTCATGTTTATCATCATTTTGGAATGATTTTTTTGTCTTGGGCTGGAACTAAATTTTTACCAGGAGGACATAGTCTATTTGTCGGGTTATTCAATATCATTGTTCATATGGTCATGTATTTTTACTATCTTATCAGTGCTTGGGATGCTAAATATTCAAAAAGTATTTGGTGGAAGAAACATATTACACAGCTACAGTTGGTGAGTCAATAGAAACTTATTGTGCTGTAATTCGAATCTGCTTTAATAGCTCCTTAAGCTAATAATTTTTATAGCATAATGCCAATTGGAGGTTTTTAATTCGAATGAAGCCAAATGAATTTTAATATCAATGATTCAAAAAACTATAGCCTGATTGAATTTGAGTATACTTCATAGCACAACATTATACTCAAGTACTTACGCAGCTAAATGAAATAATAGTTCAACTGAAAATTTTTCAGTGGATAATTTATTTCTTCACCGTAGAACTGTATATAGGAAATATATATATATATATATATATATATATATATATATATATATATACACATATATATATATATATATATATATATATATATATATATATACACCTATATATATGTATAAAGATATATAAATATATATATATATATATCCCAGTAAACCAGAATCGATCGCATAGACGTTTCAAAGAGTTACCGCGGGGATCTGCGACGTCGCAATGTGGATACAAAAAAGACGCACCAGTAATTATTGGCGAGTGCTTAATGTCCGCAAACGCGCACATTGTCAGTATTTACCCAGGACGTCGCGAAGTGTATGTTTTAAAGGTTTCACAGACAGCCACAAAGTGATTTCGCAAAGAAGCAGTTTTTTGAAAATGTATTAATAAACAAATAACAATTGAATGCACCACCCATGGAAGTTGAATTAATGTTGAAATTTGTAATTACTGTAGCAACCTTGTAAGAGAATTCCGTTTAACTTTGCCAAATTGATCAAATAAATGTGGGTTATAGATTTTTCATGGAATGAATAAATGGAAATGCAATTTAACATTCTTTGATATTCTATTAAATTTCCATGTTAATCGACACAGCTTTATATCTGGTATTCCTATAGATTGTACAATTGGAA
The DNA here is from genome assembly GCA_030704885.1 of Cynegetis impunctata. NCBI lineage: Eukaryota > Metazoa > Arthropoda > Insecta > Coleoptera > Coccinellidae > Cynegetis > Cynegetis impunctata. The sequence goes on along the minus strand of JARQZK010004552.1, from coordinate 22,722 downwards.
ATCATTGTAGATGCGTATTAAGCATTTATGTAGTGTTTTGTATTACTGGTTGAAACTGGGTCAGGTCTGCAGGTACACTCACTCTCATTTTACTAGATACATATTTTGCATATTTAGCGATTCAATGTGCAAATTATGTATCTCTAGTAAAATGAGAGTGAGTGTACCTGCATACCTCCTGACCCAGTTTCAACCAGTAATACAAAACACTACATAAATGCTTAATACGCATCTACAATGATTTCAAATTGTAGTCTATAGGAATACCAGATATAAAGCTGTTTCCATTAATATAAAGTAAAACTAGGCCATGTGGTTACAACTTTTGAGAAATATATTAAATCTATACAAAATTGCTCTTCATAATATGAAAAATATTTAATTTCAATGCAGACCCTAATTTTATAATATCACCAATAAACATTTTGAAGATTTCAATAGGGCTTTTCAAGAAACTGACAAAAAATGAGAATAATATATACATTATACCTAACTACATGGTTAGCCGTAAATTTGATAATCATATAAAAACAAAAAAATGCATTTCATCTTCTGAGTAGTTACTCGAAAGCGAACTCCCGCCTCATCGTCCATGCTCTGCTTCAAAATTATGGTAATCAGAAGGAAACTTCACATGCGTTACTTACTTTATATGTAACACTAGGTCATAGAAGGTTAATTTTTTTTGGAGATAATAACAAAATGTGAATATATAAATATTTATTCAAATATAAAAACAAACTATTTCACATTAATAAATCAAACATAATTCTTAAAATAAAATTTAAAAATTAAATCTGGCAGCCACCCAAACAAACCTGAAATGAAAAGTCGGGGATAAGTTACTGCACTCTTATTTCTCTATGTATGAAACAAAGCTGTGGAATTTGTGATAGGCAGAAATTTAGGAAATATAGCTAAGTGCACATGTGTTTTTTCAATAGAATAGGTAAATATAATATAAGAATGGAACACATATTCCATCCATTTTTTGAAAGTACTTAGATTTTTTTAAAACTAAGTATTATATATTGGAAACTTTTGATATGACATAACTTTCTTGTAAACTGACGTCCCTAAAAACAAAACAGCCAAATCTTGAATCAAGCACCTGAATATATGGTCTTGTTTGAAATTATGTTAGGGTGGGTGTGGCTATTGTGATGTGGTGTGAAGTAAAATAAAACCTAGTGGAATGAAAAACCATTAGAAATAATCTCAACTAGTAAACAGTAGATTTTTGACCAAATATTGAGCTGCTATTCCTGATAACTTGGCTATGGAATAGATATTTGTAAAACAATTGTCCCAATGACTAATTTAATAGTACGAGTGCAGTTTGCGCAATGAAAGGCACTGGGGTGGATTTCGCAAAGCATGAATACTACAAAAAGTCACTTTAACACAAGTTTTACACACTATTTTTTAGAATTCGCATTTATTGAATTCTTTAAGTGATAATAAAATTACATTAGTAATTTTCCTGTTCATTCTTATGTTGCTACTGAAGTGACATGTTTCAGATGTATAAAATTTGAACATCAAATTTCAAGTCATAATTTCACTTATCGTAAAATAGACAATGAAATGTCAAATAAAAATACAAACAATAACCAACTGTATGACAAAAGTGTTCAATGAGATTTCATTGTGGCACTGTAAACAATTTTATAATTAAATCTTTTATAGGCGAATAATAAAAAACATTCCAATTCAAAGAAATTGTGAAAAGTTAATTGATGTATTGAAAGAAAGTGTATGCAATATTATGAGATATTATTTCAAATTCTAACTGAGACTTTTGAAACATGAAATCATCATACTTTATAGAACTTCAATCACAACCATAATTTAAATAAAATACATATACAAAATATGTGTATTTATACTTACTCAGCCATTCATAGTATTTTGGGCTCGCTCCCTCCTCTGCTTGGCATGTCTCAGCCAATCTTTGATGTGCATTTCAAATTCTTTGCTACATATCTGAAAATGCCCTTATTATAGCACCTATGAAGACAGAAATATCTCTCAAACTCACAGATGTTTATCTCAAACAGGTTAACCAATATTTCATTAATTTATTGACATTTTATATATATATATATATATATATATATATATATATATATATATATATATATATATATATACACATACTTTTAATAAAAGTTGACTATAGCATGTATACCTACATATATGTATGTATATATATATATATATATATATAAAAATATATATATATAAATATATATATATATATATATATATATATATATATATATATATATATATATATATATATATATATATATATATATATATATATATATATATATATATATATATACATACAGATATGTAGGTATACATGCTATAGTCAACTTTTATTAAAAGTATGTGTTTCAACTTACCTTCACTTCCATTTGAGTGTGAAGTAAAAGCATTAACTACCCTTTCATGGAAATCCTCAGTTAATGTAGGGGGACTTGGTAATTCTTGAGCTGAAAGATTCAGAAAAATGAAACAAAAGAAAGAAAGATTTTCAAACTACTCACAGCAGTTACTTTCAGAAATATCCAAGTCATACTGGTCTGGATTGTACTTCTTATTTGGCTTGGGTTGACGAACAGCATCTTCATCACTAGTACTGCATATTCGAGCTGCTTTTTGTTTTGCTGCCTGGTAGCTTGCTGAAATATATATTTCTGACACATATAAAATTTAACCAACAAATGTTTGTTCTTATATAAAGTGAGCCACCAAAAACGAAACTGATGAAATATTACTTTCAGAAAAAGATTTGTGAAATATTCAATAATATTTATAACTTACCACAATAGCATTCAACTCTAATATCATAAAGTTTCCAAGTATCAGGATTTGCCTCCTTCCTTCTGGCGGCCACAAACATTGTTTGCCATCTTCTATTATCCAAGCCTCAGGAACCTCACTAACAGTAAGGTCTTGCAAAGTTGATTAATTCAAAAATTGGACGACAACATTCATTCTGCAAAATGACTTGGTTAATTAACATGTTTTGATATTATTCATATTTAGATACCAAAGTATATAGCACCAAACACATTTGTTAAGAAACATGGACATATTGTATATATACTTGGTAAACTCAAGTATGAAAAATTCAATTATCAACGTTATTTCAAAGATACTTTGCACTGGTTGCATCACGCCATTTTTCATTAAAGTAAAAGTAAATATAATTATTTCTAACGATACATAGACAGTTTCACTTACCTGCGAAAAGTACAGGACTAATGTTCAGTACAAAACAGATATCACAGATCATAAAACTACCAAGATACTTATAATCTAGAACAACGATTCCTAAAACCACAGTCCACCATTAATCACAAACACAAAGAACAAGAAGAAGACCGGAAGACGAGTATAAATAGGTGCAAGCCGTGTATATATCGTGGAGTATAAACGACAAACGACCTCTGTTACAGATTATTCTGACCAATCAAAAACAGGCGCGGTTAGGATAAGTTAGCGGGAAGGTTAAAAATAATAAAAAGTATAACGCAGAATGATATCGTTTAGTAGAACTATTTGGAATAACAAAAATATTGTGCTTGGGTATTCTTGAAAAAGTCGCCGAATTACATCTTATGTAATATCTTATTTAAAAGTCAATAAATATCACAAACTGAACGTTAATATAAAATATTCAATGGTGTGTAGTATGGTGGTTACATTTTGGAGGTTATAAGCATTTCTCTTAAATGCGTTAATTTGCATTTCTATCGAATTCTGATTTGCGAAATCACAAGGTTAACATTTTGTGCATATTATTATCCCCAAAGCGAAGTTGCTGGTACTTATATAATACTACGAAATGGTGATCTGCGATGAGATATTATATTGAATTCCCCGCGACGTATTGCGACTTCGCTGGTTGACTGGGATATATATATATATATATATATATATATATATATATATATATATATATATATATATATATATATATATATATATATATATATATATATATTATATATATATATATATATATATAATATATATATATATATATATATATTAATATATATATAATATATATATATAATATATTATATATATATATATATATATATGTATATATATATATATATATATATATATATATATATACCGGGTGTAAATGAGTGATGTGCCACCCCTATAACTTTTTAATGGATACTTCAATTTTGTTGAAATTTGCTTATTTTATCTCAGACATAATTTTGAGTTTGTTAACATACAAAATCAATATGGCTGAGTTCCGGTTTCACAGAAAACGATATAAAAATTCAAATGGAACACCCTATATATTTTTACATATTTTAATTCTGAGGCTTTAAATACATATATTCCATCTGCCAAATTTTTTTTTCATAATTCGTAAACAGGGTCGATCTCAGGAGCGAATAAGAACTAATAAGAATAAGATTTTCAATAATTAGTTCGTTATTTAGGAATTGAAAAATCTGATGTGTGGATCATTTGGAAGGAATTTGAAGAAGCTTTTTGATGCACAGGGTGGCCCATGTATCTTCTATTTAAAAAAACTGAGTTTTGGTTCGAAAAAGAATTCAATCGTTAACAAACTTCACGAAAAAGAATTTTTTGAAAAATTATTACTTTGGGCGATATTTTAAATCAATTATCTATGATTTAGACGACGTCGCAGCCATCTACGATAAAAAAAACAAATTTGAAACGGCACTAGAATAAACATTTAACAGATGGAATGTATATATTTAAAGCCTCAGAATTAAAATATATAAAAATATATAGGGTGTTCCATTAAAATTTTTAATTTTTATATCGTTTTCTGTGAAACCGGAAGTCAGCCATATTGATTTTGTATGTGAAAAAATTCAAATTTATGTCTGAGATAAACCACCGAAATTTCAATAAAATCGAAGAATCCATTAAAAAGTAATAAGGGTGTCCCATCACTCATTTACACACGGTATATATATATATATATATATATATATATATATATATATATATATATATATATATATATATCTATATATGTATGTTTGTATATATATATATATATATAATAATATAGTATATAGTATATATATATATGTATATTATATATATATATATATATATATATATATATATATATATATATATATGTAATGTATATATATATATATATATATATATACTATATATATAAATAAGTATATAGTATAATATATGTATATATATATATATGATATATATATATATATATATATATATATATATATATATATATATATATATTATATATATATATATATATAGTATATATATATAATATATATATATATATATATATATATATATATACTATATATATATATATTTATATATTTATATATATATATATATATATATATATATATATATAATATGGGTACAATAATAATTCTATTCAATATACGTCGATCATTATATCAAACTGATTACTTTTCGGCCATTTCTTTTAGACTTCTTCAAATCATTCGCTTATTGTTAATTATCTTTTGAAAGAGAAACGTTATGTTATTGTAAATCAATGAAACACATAAACGAAAATACGATGAACGCATATGGTATATAGCACTTACTTACTTCAATTCAAATAGAGCAAACATTGACATTTTCTAGCTGTACGTCGAAGTCACTTCTATCACCGGCTTGATTTAATATAGTAACAACGAAAGGATTATTTAGATGTGTTGCACAGAGCAGTATATTATTTTAGCTACAACCGTACGTAAATAATTATGTTTTTACACACCCATATTAGTGCGGTAACTATTACTTTAACGCACTAGTGTGCTAAAAATCAGTTTAGCGCACTACTGCGGTAAAAATCATTTTAACGCACTAGTGAGGTAAAAAATTATTAAACTAGCCGTGAAATCTCCATATTTTCGACTGACATTTTGACTGACAACTTCAAAGTGGCGTTGCTTTTTTTTGTCGCTATGACATCCCAATTTTCATAACAATAAAAAAAGTTAAAACATCGCTGGTGACCAATTTGGGAAATTTTAGACTATAATTAATTTGTATTTAATCAAAACGAACGGTTTTAGATAAAAGAGTATACATAACTCGCGTGGTAAAGGTTTTTAGCACACTTAAGTGAATGAAAAGACTCGCCTGCGGCTCGTTTTTCAAACTTCACTTAGCGTGTGCTAAAAACCTGGTTACCACACTCATTATGTAATACACTATTATCTCATTCATTGATTTCTCTATTTCCATAGACCTTTTCATCATATCACAAGCGCATGCGCAGCCGCCATGTTGAAAGAGCGGGAATTTATGTTTTGTACAATATTGGCCGGGCTAGCTATATTATCTCTGAAAGTTTATCGATCATTGGAATGAATTATTGATGGTGCTTTACTTTTTCACAATTCGGGTGAAGCATATCATTGTGATCAATTAAAAAGTGCCACGGACGTTCGCAAAAAGGCAAAGAAGTGAACTGGTTGAAAGGTTAGCAACGAGAACTATATTATATTAATTCGAATATTATACTAACATCATATTAATTTTGTCAGGGTTAAAAATTCTATACAAAATGATATACCTTATGACCCTGCTGTTGACAGAGAAAAAAGGCTGGACGTTTTGAAGAAAAGAAATGTGAACCAAAACACATCTCAAGCCATTAATTATCTGCAAGTTTGGTAACCATTTCCTTCAAATGATATGCCAAAAAACTTTAATTATGGATGTTTTCATCATTTTTCAGTAACATCGTGTATAAATCAACACGATGATGAAAGTGATATTGAAAATGTGAACAATAACCAACACTCAAATGAAAATTATAGCACATCTAAGCTTAAATATTTGGATTCCAGTGAAAAAGATAGCTTACCCTATACCAGCAGCAAATTATGCACTGAATGCTCCAAAAAACAATTAAAATTTCTAGAACAAAAAAATGATAATAGATGTTAGTAGTAAGTTTTTATTTTCAGTACAATAACAAAAAATTATCAAAGTTGATATATGTATAAGTGCTTTAATAGAGTTAATGAATGACTTTATTGTCATTTATTTATACATACAAATATTTATAAGTTTAATGGAAGTTTCATAAACCTATGGTACAGAAAATGTTTGATAATTTCTATTAAGTAACTGTTTGTTTTGTTTTTCAATTTACACAATTATTACATTCTTTAATTTATCAGTCAAAGACTAGAATTTTGAAAGTTAACCACACATGCTTAAACAAATATAATTTGTGACATCATGGTACGCATATTCAATGATAAAACTGTTTGAAGAAGTCAAGTACTACTTCTCCAGGTTGCAAAAAGTCTGCAAGTTTCGATTGTTTAAATATTTCAGGATCCGATATTGATCCTTCACAAGCATCAGATACAATACTAACTCAGCCATTTGGAGTATTATAAGCTAAATCTTTAATCAAATATCCCATGCGCAATCGCAATGATACCAAAATTAACTATTGTATTGATTGTTCAGATTTTTCAATACCCCAATACTATATGTCTTCACAAGCTGGACTCAAAAATCTACGCAAAGATATAGAATTCAGACATTTTTCCATGGCTTAACTTTTCGGTTTATCAACCTGAATAATATTATTACACATTTTCAAGAAATCGGTTTAACTTTCTCTGCTTCCAGTAGTTTTGATGGTTTCTTCACTGATTTCACTTCTTCCAAGTATAGCCATCTCTGAAGATAAGGAATTATCTGGAAATTGCGAATTGAAACACAAATTTTTATCAATAATACTGTGAACCTTTTCATGAACCGTTGATATCTATAATAATAGAAAAGAGTTTTAATTTTAATCTATAGATTTTTACATTTAAAGTTTACCTGCTCAGTAATGACAGTGTCCTTTATTCTTGTTGGTAGAGGTCCATTCGTTTCTTCCATATCAACTCTTTTATATTTGTTTAATAAACTGATTCTTGCTTTCAGGACCTACAAACAAGATAGATGTTATAACTATAAACATCTTACTCATTGAATAACAATACCTTAATTGATTACGTAATCAATTTGTTGAAATTCTCGATAGTTCAGAGGATTGGGATATTCTTCAGTTGGACCACTTTTTCTATGAAAATGTAGTGCACAGATATAAGTATATTGAAACAATGGTTAGAAATAACAATTTAAACATTTATTATAAAAAATAACGCACGTTTTGGTGGAACTTCACCTTCTTCAGATGCTAATGGCAAACTAACTATGATTATCTGTTATATCGAAAACAAGAAATAACAAAATATGTAGAAGGGGTGAATACAAAGATGGTTACAAATAATTATTAGAAAAGGAAAAACCAATTCTGAACTGCTAGTTAGGTAGTTCGGTAATTTTGAAAAGAAGGGGGCTTGAAGTATGATCGATTTGGCTATTCAATAGGAGATCGGAATGCTTGTATTTATTTATCTGTAATGATTCTGAAAAATTAAGTTTAATTCCCTTACTTTCAGTATTTAATATTTTAAAATCGAAATTGAATGTGTGATTTTCTTGGATTAGGTAAATGGTTTGCATAATGTGAATCCGACTTCTGATTAACAAAGCTACGTTTGTGTTCTGAAATTCTAGTTTGAAAACTTCTGAAAGTTCTACCAATGTAAAACTTATCACAATCGCCACAATTAATTTTATAAACTGCTGATTTATTTTCTTTATGAACTTTGGATTTATTATTTTTTATATGATTTCCTAAATTGTTACCGGTGCGATAAGCAATGTTAATGTTGTGCTTAGATAAGAGAGATTTAAGTTTTTCACTTGAATTTCCGATGAAAGTGAGGCTGTTATATGTGATATTATTTTTAGTAAGGGGGTACACCTGGTTAATCGCATTTTTGAAAAACATTTTATCTATCATATTGTCTATAATATTTGGATCATAATTATTATTTACGGCAAATTGTTTAATTATATTTTTCTCGATGTTCTGTATTCTGTATTTTTGGGAGTGCAGTCGAGACCACAGCACTTAGGCCCTATTGGGCCCCTTGTGCATCCTCCCCGGGAACATCACCAGCCTAGGCTCCCAACCATCCCAGTCGTTTGAAAAAGAGGGTGATTGCACCTAGGGGGATTTCCCTCAAGGTGGCTACAGTTGGCCACCGTTCACCGTTCCTCTGGGCATCGACAGGTAAGTCATTGCTGCCTCTTTATTGGGATAATTCAAAAGTTCCCTGGCTAGTCTGCAGGTGGTTGTTTCATCCCATAGGATTTTGAATTTTTGATGGGTGTTCTCCTTCATCATTTGTGACTTTGCTGTCAGCGGTAGTAGGCTGGAAGGGCCAGGACCGAATATGTTCAGGCCTGCTGCTTTTCTAGCCAATTCGTCAGCTTTTTTGTTGCCATTGCATCTCGAGTGGCCTTTAACCCAGCACACCATAATTTGGTTTGTGTGGGCTGCACCCGCAAGTGCTTGATGGCATTCCCATAGTGACTGTGAAGTTATTTTATGATTCTTCAGGGCCAGTAATGATTGTCTACTATCTGTGTAGATTTTAATGGTTTTGTTCGTTATGTTCCTACGAGCAATCTCTTTCGCGGCTATGGTTATGCCCGTTAGCTCTGTCTGAACTATGTTGGCACATTTGTCCATGGTCCACTTAAGTTGAAATCGCAGGTGTCTCGAATATATTCCACAGCCTGCTCCTTTTTCTCGCTTTGATCCGTCCGTGAAAATATTGATCGTTCCTTCATCGGAGGTCTCATTTCCACTGTTTGTGTGTATTGAGTAGGATTTGTCAAAAACAAATCGCGGGGGAATGCTGTCTGCCTTAACCTGTAGCAGGGGCATCGTGTTAGTAGCCTCAAGCCACAGGCGACGTCTAGTCTCCCCACATCCTACTTCTGGCTTTATACCAATAGTCTCAAGGCGTGCCATAGTTGCCAAGGCCACTTCTTGTAGATGAATATCCAAAGGTGGCAGGCATAGCATCACCTCTATTGCCCTAGTTGGTGTTGTTCGCATAGCTCCGGTCACACTTAGACACGCGGTCCTTTGTATCTGCCCAAGCTTGAGTTTTGCTGTTGCCTGTTGGCTTTTAGGCTACCAGACAACGGCTCCATAGGCTATCATCGGTCTCACGATGGCAGTATATATCCACATGACCACCCTGGGTTTTAGTCCCCAGGTTTTCCCCATGATCCTGCGGCACTGTCCGTAGGAGATGTGTGCCTTTTTTAGTCTTCTCTCCAGGTGAAGATTCCAAGTGAGTTTGGCGTCAAAGGTCACTCCCAGATATTTGACCTCTGACATGAAACTTAATTCTGTGTTTAGGAGAACAGGTGCTTTTAATGGCCCCAGTTTCCTTTTCTTTGTGAAGAGAACCATCTCCGTCTTTCTGGGGTTGATTGATAGAGAGTTCTCCTCACACCATTTTTCGATTATTCTCAGGGCTCTGCATTCTATCGCACAGAACTCCTTCAAATTTTTCACTTAGCAGTATCGTTAAGTCATCTGCGTATGCAATTGAGTAGAATTCCTCATCGCAGAGGCGGCGCAAGAGGCTGTCGAGAACTAGGTTCCATAGCAGCGGAGATAGGACACCCCCCTGCGGACAGCCTCTCGCGACCATTCCCCTGACGACGATGTTGTCTACACTGATTCTAACAGCTCTTTTTGAGAGCATGTTTGAAATCCAGCCCCTGACAGTCTGAGGAACACCTCTGTCTGCCAGTGCGGATTCAATTTTGGGGAAGGTGGTTTTGTCAAACGCACCCTCAATGTCTATGAACACCCCCAGGGTGGACTCTTTGTTGTCCAGAGATTTCTCAATCCGACCAGCAACCAGATGGAGGGCTGTGTCGGTGGATCTGCCTGGGGTATATGCGTGCTGGTTGGGATGCAGTGGTTGTGTATTCAAATTAGCATCCCTTAGGTATCGTTCGCATAGTCTCTCCATTGTTTTCAGCAGAAACGAGGTCAGACTAATTGGTCGGTATGCTTTGGGTGTGGTGTAATCCATTCTACCTGTCTTAGGAAAAAATACCACCCTCACCTCCCTCCAAGGCTGTGGTATGTACCGGCGCGCCAAGCACGTCCTGAACATCCTCATCAGGTGCGGCATTAATTCGGCCAAGCCCCACTGTAGCAAGGCAGGGTATATGCCGTCAATGCCTGGTGATTTGAAGGGTGAAAAGGTCTGTATTGCCCAGCCTATTCTGTCTTCAGTAACTATTTGGTTGGCTTGCTGCCACTCCAAGTCTGAAGGTTCTGTTTCAGTTGGCCATTCCTTCCCTTTTGTGACCACGGAATTGGGGAAGTGAGTTTGCATAAGCAACTCTAGGCTTTCACGAAGATCAGCAGTTGTGGTGCCGTCTTCTTTCTTCAGTAGACCTAAATTTGTGTCTCGATCTTTAGCAAGGATTCTACAAAGCCTAGCGGCCTCTGAGTAGTCTTCGACTTCCTCACAGTAGGCTCTCCATGCTTCTCTTTGTTTTTGTCTAACTAGGTTTTTGAACTGCTTCAGATACTTCTTGTACTGGTTCCAGTCTGAGGTAAGTTTTGTCATTTTAGCTCGATTGAATGATTTCCTAGCCATCTTCTTGAGGTCACCTAGCTCCCGGCTCCACCACTTCGTGGCTTCGCCGGACTGTTGGGCGGCTCTTAAGGGGCAGGATTCTTCAAATGCTTTTCTCATGGCTTTTTGAATACAATTCACTTGTTGTTCAATTTGGCCATTATTTTTTGGCGTTCTTCCATCAACTGCCTCTAGAACCTCCTGCAGTCGGTGTCGATATTTATCTCTGTCCGTCCTCCGGAGGTCCCTGAGTAGTTTTTTGGGCGCTTTATTAAGGTTTATTTCGAAATTTATCCATCGGTGGTCTGACATGGTAACAGAATCTGATACATGTCATCCTAGGATTGAATTGGATATACGAGATGAAGCTACCGTTATATCTACTGAGGTTTGACTTCTAGAGTTAATAAATGTCGGTGTACAGCCTTTGTTGATAATGTAAAGGTTGTTACCGATAATGTAATCAGAAAGTAACTTACCTCTTGCGTTGTTGTTCTCACTGCCCCATGTCACATGTTTTGCGTTGGCATCGCAGCCCAAAATGACTTCCCAGTTTTGGGTGCGGCAGTGCATTATCAGGTTCTCCATTTCCCTCGATAGTGGTGGGCTCGCTGAGTCTTGCGGGAGATACACTGATGCTAGAACAACAACGGTTGTTTTGCCTGCTGAGTTGCACTCCACCTTCACGGCTGTTAGGTCCGATGTTAAAATTGACGTTTGAAAGTGGAAAATTTACTAAACGATGTACCATACTATTGAAAGCTGCCATTTTGTGTTGGAATGGATGTACGAAGATACTTTGTATGACGCTATCAGTGTGCGATGGTTTGCGAAAAATTGAAAAATTATGTTTGTTATCTACTTTTGTTATTTTCAAATCCAAATAGTTAATTGAGTAATCTTTTTCCATCTCTAAAGTGAATTTTATATAAGGGTGTAAAGTGTTAATGAATGTTTGAAAGCAATCTAGTTGTCTAAGAGTACCATTGAAACAACAAATAATATCATCCACATATCTAAACCAATAAACGAATTGTCGACTAACAGGATGATTATGAATTGACTGTTCCAAATTATCCATGAATACTTCAGCCAACAAAGGGCTCAGAGGGTTTCCCATAATTAAGCCTTCAGTACTGCTGTAAATCTTATCATTGAAACTAAAATAATTCCGTTCCAGGCATAATTCCAAAAGCGACAATATATCTGATTTTATGAAAGGATTTAAGTAACTTTTCTATTAGGGTTAAAGGAACCTTGGGTATACTTGGAAAAAGATTAAGTACATCCCAGGACATCAATTTAGAATTGAGTGGCAAATGAATATTTTCAATTTTATCAACTAAACCGTAAGAGTTTTTGATAGAGAATTTAGGCTGTAATTTACAATAATTTTGATCTGATTTCATCTTTTTCACACTATATTTTGGAGAGAAATGAGTATGTTCTTTGAAGGCTGTGTTAAGAAATTTTGAAAGTTTACAAGAAGGTTCTTTTGAAAACGAGGCAACTTTTCTAATGGGTAGGCCGTCTTTATGTACTTTAACAAGTCTGAATAATTCGAGAGATTCAGAACTCATTGGGATAACTTTTTTCCTTAGGTAAAAGGAATCCAACAATTCTGACGCTTGTTGTACGTTAGTTTTAATTTGAGTCAAAAAGGAAGTCGTGGGATCTTTTTTCAAAAGGGAAATATCTAATTTGGATAAGACCTCTTCCATTTTTTCAATGTACTCCTCTTGCTTTAAACAAACTAAAGTGTTTCCTTTGTCGGCTTTGGTTAGTAGAAGTTAACAGTCAAAAATAACAACTTAGTACTAATCAAAGCCGACAAAGGAAACACTTTCGTTTTTTTAAAGCAAGAGGAGTACATTGAAACAATTGAAGAGGTCTCATCCAAATTATATATTTCCCTTTTACAAAAAGATCCCACGACTTCCCTTTTGACTCAAATTAAAACTAACGTACAACAAGCGTCAGAATTGAAGGACTCCTTTTACCTGAGGAAAAAAGTTATCCCATTGAGTTCTGAACCTACCTAATTATTCGGACTTGTTAAAGTACACAAAGACGGCCTACCCTTTAGACTTGTTGCCTCGTTTTCGAAAGCTCCTTTTTGTAAACTTTCAAAATTTCTCAACACAGCTTTCAAAAAACATACTCATTTCTCTCCTAAATATAGCGTGAAAACCTCAATAGAACTTATACAAAAATAAGACAAAATAGATTTTGATGAAAATTTTAAATTAGTGTTCCTTCCTATATATATATATATATATATATATATATATATATATATATATATATATATATATATATATATATATATATATATATATATATATATATATATATATATATATATATATATATATATATATATCTCTATTGGGCATTTCCGGTTATATCGGAAATATACCCTAAGTCGCCTATTTTAAATAGGACACCCTATATATCATTACATTTTTGAATTCTACATAATCTAGATTTCAGGCAGATGTTTTGCATTATGTCCTATACCTAAGTTTTGACATATTCATGTTTTTATGTCAAAAATGACGATTGCAAGCCCTAATATAATTATCAATTGTTCCTATGAGGAAACCCTTATTACTTACTTTAGGCTGGAATCCTTATCGAGAAGGACTTTCATTAATAGATTTTGTATAATATTCGGACAACCAATCATACGGGGTGTTCAGAAAATAAGATCTAAAATGAGACTCAGAAAACGGATAAAAATAAATTTTTTCAAATAGAAACCCCAATTTTTCAAGGAGGGGGCATAAAAAATTAAGGTAACTTTGTGTAAGTTTATTTAAACCTAAAATTTTTAGTTTTCGAAATATTTCCCATTTTATGTTTTTATATGGCGATTTTGCATTTCACCAAGGAATCCACTCCAAAGAAAATTATTAAGGCATCCTTATAGGAACAACTGATAATGATATTAGGGCTTGCAATCGTCATTTTAGACATAAAAATTTAAATATGTCAAAAACGCTTAGACTTCGGTATAGGATATTATATATTAAATCTGCCTAGAATCTTAAGTAGAATTCAAAAATGTAATAACATATAAGGTGTCCTATTTAAAATAAGCCATTCAGTGTCTGTTTTCGGTGTAACTGAAAATGCCAAATAGATGAATATATTTTAGCTGAATAGGCCCCAGGACATCTAGCCAGTTTCCAAAATTTCCAATTTTTTCTATATTCAGTTTCTGAGATATCGATCGATGCAGTTCCTGGTGGTCCACCTTGTATATATACCAATATATATATATATATATATATATATATATATATATATATATATATATATATATATATATATATATATATATATATATATATATATATATATATTTACTTTCTCAACTAAACAAAGCAATATCTTAGTATGGCAAACTGAATCATTTCAATGCTACACCACTGCCTATTCGGTGCACTATGGTATTCAGAATACTGTGTGTTATACAATGAGGTATATGTGAAAAGTATATAAATTTTCTAATTACCTAGTAATTTTGTTTGTATTACTCCATCTCTTTGAAGACATATCGAAGTTCGGTGTAGTTCAACTTCTTGCATTTGAAGATTCTCTTTCACAATATATACCTAGTGTTATTCATTTTTGTACAATGATGGTTCAGAATTCTCCTTGTTTGATTAAAGGTAAATAATTTCAAATTAATACCCAAAATTGACTTATGCCTAGTTTCCACTACTATCGAGTTAATTACTATTTGTTTCTATCCATTGCATCAGTTTTCATAACCTTTACATTAGGAAAAACAAAATTTTTTCCACCATACTGTTCTATATGATATTTGTCTTTTCATAACGGAAATCTCCTTCTTAGTTAATGTTTATATAATTCACTCAATATTAACTCATAGTTTCCACAAACTATAAGAGTAATTACAATTTGTTTCCATTCATTGAATCAGTTCTACTGATATCTATATTGTGAAAACAAATTTTTTCTTCCTGAATAATCTATTATATGTTGTTTACCTTCTCATAACATCATAACCTAAAGATCGAGATTTTGCTAGCTTAGGAAAGTTACGGCAGTTCGGCAGCACTGCATGCTTATTTCGTTTTGTTAGTATAAAGGCGCATATATCCTAATTTGCTATTGAACTGTCGCGTTGCGTTTTAAGACCGTACTCCTGACAAAATCCTGTACAGCAATGCTGCAGTTATCATTACTATAATTCAATACTGATTAACAAAGAGTTTCACTTCACAACAAAAAAAAAAGAAACAACAATCAATATGGTGCTTCAGGTCCGTTGTAAGAAAGTTAACTTAGATTATAGTTACGCTCCTTTTCTTAAATGCAGCTAGAACTATTTATTATTACCTCGGATTACTTCAACTAATAATTTCAAACGAGTAATTTAGGATCAGCTACTTCGTTTTTATAACTATCCATTGATACTGAACGAAAGTTTCTGTAGGTATTTTCTGCTATGAGAAAAATAAATTTTTTTCCAATGAAACCCTAAAATTTTGATAACAAAGTATTTAGAACTTGTATGGAATAATAATGAGCCTTTTCTGAAAGAATTTATCCAAATCGAAATCCTATTTGATCGATATTTATTTGTTCGAGTTGTTTAGAATGAAGGAAACTTATTCTTGCGGAAATCTCCACAAAAATAAATAACTCATTAATCCAAATTCTCATATATTCCCAGCGGCAAATCTTTTCCTCAGTGCCTTGAAGTTATTCTTCCCGCGAACTCTAAGAACTTATCTTTCATATCATATAAAAACTTGGTTTTGATTAGATGCTATGTTTGGCGTTCGCGAGGAAGAACTTTAAAGAATAAATGAATAATATGCAGAATCTGTAAATCTATATACAAGGGTGGAATGTGCGGCAATTTGAATGCTACATGATATGATAGAGAAGCCTAAGAGTCTCGATTGAGTCGGAACGATTTCGAATTCGATAAAGCAATATATTTCGAACGCTTGAAAATAGGTAACTTACTAAGCCACCTCTGAAATATGAATGGATAATATAGAAAAATCTTTTTATCCATTCAGCTGAACATGCATTTATTGGTGTAGATTCGTAGATAATATATTAGTTTGTTTTACAGAAACCGCCAGAGAATTGAATATTTCCATACAATATCAAATTCACAAAAAAAATAAACAGAATCATTCCGTCAATTTTCTAGATGTCACTAAGGGTGCATTCACGTTGGGCGCTTAGACGCAAGTGCTCACACTTATGTGTACAAATTATTGGAGTTCATGTTAGCTCACTAGTGCTAAAAAATATCGTTTGTTTTGGACGTCATGAGCATTAGTTATCTCAATATGGCGAATGTAAGAATATGATAATATCAAATAACTTAGCGGGAATTATTAACGGCGATTCTGACGATAGTCAGTTTAATTTCATCGGACGTAACAGAAATGGTATAAGTTTTACCAGATTCCGGATCATCCGAATTTATTGAATATGAATGTAAATAACTGGCCGTTCTGAATTCTGATCTATCCAAAATAACTTAATTATCGATGAAAAAAGTTTGATTAGTTTACGCTGACGAAGCATTCGTGTAAGCGAAAAGTGAGATTTAGCGCTGACGCTTTTGCGGCCCGACAATACAAGGACTCGGGGCTGCCGAGTGACGTCACGATATGCCACAGACCCGAGTTCAGATCGAGGTGCGTTGGATAACGCGAACCGCAAAAGCATTAAGTTTTTTGAAATTTCTGAAGGGGTTACGGTTTGAAAAGGGCACCAGCCCTTCTTTGCATCCTATTCGAATTTATTAAAGACAAACGAAGTTTCAAAGCAAATACCATTATTCTAAAAATGACTTCGATTGATTTCCCATAGTAATTTTTAATGAGTGTATTTACTGTGCAGGTAATCACACTTTCTGCAATTTCATCAATTGTTTGAATTTTATATTTGCTATCATTATGTAGATGGTCGTTTTCTGAAAGATTTTCAAAATATATTGAGTAAGAAATGTCCGTTTATTTTGAACTGTTGAAAAAGTTTGCTCGAAATTATCCAAAATTTTGTTAAATATTATATATGCATATAAAACTATGTCTTTGCGATAGAGCATTTTTCTTCGACTCAAACTATTAATAAAATTGAAATTATCTTCGACAATAAACTCATGATTGTTTTTGTCGATATTATGCAACAAATCTTCGATTTCACTTACATTTTTGGAAGTAAAGGGAGTCTTCGGATCAGGTTTGAGATCGTTTCGCAGTATTTGTATGTCACATTCGTATGAAAATGTTTCTACTTTCAAATCGGAGCCTATTACAGGCCTAGGACAATATTTCGATCTGAATAATGTGACTTTATGAGTATCATTTATTCTGAATCAGCCTTAAAATGGTTGAAATGATTATAAAACATTAAGAAACTCTTCAAAATCATTCTTATGAAGATGTTTTCTCACAAGGTTCAAATTCCATTTCACTATTTCTAATTAACTCCGCAAAACTTTTATTTTCTAATTCGCGGATTTTTTCATTACGACTCGGGCAAAGTTGAATAGTTTTTGACGAGGACAATTTGGGAGTTTGGAGGGCACAGCATGTTTCAACCTAGGAATTTTTAAACTAACAGTTATAGTCTCGCCAGTTTTGGAATCCGTTGCACTAGAACAATTGATTATATTTTCATTAGCAAAATGTAATTCACAGACCCTAGAGAACTTCGATGGAGAAAAACTTTTTCGTGAATAGCTGCCACCCATTCAGCAGACATCACTTCATCCGTTGGAAAACGGAAGAGGTATATATTAAAACAATGGCTAAAAATAACAATTTACACATTTATTATAAAAAATAACGCATGACGCACGTTTCGGTGGAACTTCACCTTCTTCAGATGCTAATGGCAAACAGTTGTTACAATTAACCAACAATTGTTATTTTTAACCATTATTTTAATATGTTTATTAATTTACACCAAGTATCGGCCCAATCAATCCAAAAAAAAAAAAAAAAAAGGAAGAGGTATACTTTTGGTCCATTTGTATAGTTAGCACAGCATCACGTTGAATTCGGTGACACACCACTACCACTACACAAAAATAGCACACAAAATAATCTTGTTACAATAAATCACAATGAAAAAAGCGAGAAAAATCCAAGACACTCCTGTGAGGAAGTAAATAAACACTGAAAGACCGGTAGAAGCTGCATTCGCATATACCTCGCTGTGCCTACGTCACGCGACTCTGACGTAAGAGTACCGAATTCTTGTATTGTAGGTGTTGTAGCCCTACCTCGATGGAGTAAGCGTGTGTGAGCGCGAGAAATACCTTCACGGTCGAGCCATGAGTGTGATATTTTTCATATCACATTTCATATCACAGCGCCAAGTCGAACGCTGAAAACGACGATTAAGCGTGCTGAAAGCGTGTAAGTCTCAACGTGAACCCTATGACTAGAAATAACATAAATATGACTGCTATTTTTTATAAAGCATCATATACGTATACTTGAGGAAACTATACTTCAATTCTAAGTTTTCAATTGATACTTTTGCAGAATATATTAGCATGGTCCATCGACTTCCCAATATTCCTATGTTACAGGCAAAAATAAAAATAAAAGATGAAATATCATCATGCAGATTGCTACTACTAAAGTATATAATCAAAAATTCAATTTGGCATGTGAAATAGTTTATCAGGCAAAACAAAACTATCAAAATTTGGGTTATTTTAGTCAAAACTTTGACATCTGCTCTTGAACTCTTGAAACGGTGATGGCGGGGAGTTGCATAAGCGAACCTTTTTCAACTTGTTAAATTTTTCAAACATGTGAAACTAATTGAGTGAAAATTGTGACATGAATATTTTACTATACAGTTTTTTCATTGCAAATATTGTGAGTTATACTAGTCGCGCAATGGAAAATTTCACCTGACTATCCAATTCATTCTTCTTATTTTTTTCAACAGAAGAAGAATACTAGGTATGCATTTTTCCAAGTACACGTAACTTTTCCTCTTTACTGAACATATTAGCATCAAATCTCAAGTTCACCATAATTTGAACAATATTATAATTGAATAAAGAAAAATGGGTGAATCCTTCGGTTTGTATCATTTTAAAGTAGAGTAGGGGATGTGTTTTGTATAAACTCAATCGATTTGGTACTTCTTATCTCTTCGCATTTTGCCATTATTTCATAAACCAGATTCAATTTGACTTCTGCTATTATTATAATATAGTGAACGATTAACCGCCTGAATGAATTTCGAAATAACAGTAAAATTATCTGTTTGAAAATACAGAAATGCAGTTGAATACAATTTCATAAATTTCACTGAAGTTCCTTTTTTACATTAGTGTTCATGAAATTAGCTTCTAAGTTATTATTTCAACTTATTCGAATTAGCTATTCAGCTAGGAAATTGAAAAATTTATTTTATTTGTAAACTCCATTTTAGCGGCTTGAAGTTTGTAGTAAATATTTTGTGAGATAGAGCTATGAATACCAAAATTAGTTCTTTTCTTGAATGTCTTTTTTTACTTCTCTTTATTTATACGGCTCCCATTTCTTCTCTTAAAATGTATAATTCACCTTTTTATTTTGTATTGGTCATTAATTTCAAGAAGTTTCAGCCAGAGGATATTCTTCTGGAAATATCGAATTCAATATAATCTTGAATCAAAATTCTGTTTGATATTTTATTCCCATTGTTTGAACTTTCTTAGTTGTCAAATAAAAGATCCGTTGGATCACCTGAATTTATTTCAAGTTCTCATTGTCACAAGTATTCTTTTACCTACCTTCAATTTTTTTCTTTGCAGTTGCAGTTTGGAGCATTGTTCATTATGTTTGGTAGTTTGTTATTTCAACCAAATTGCAAATATCCCAAGTTCCCAGCCATCGCTTTTGTATCACAAAATATATTTGTGTTTTTACTTTTTGGTGATTTTTACTATAAAACCTATATTAAGACGAAACCTGTGATTTCAAGTAGAAAAGTATTATCATCTGACTAAATCTATCGACTAGAAGGTATATAAACTTGAAAATTGATATATTGACAAGTAAAGTAATTTTTTTTTCAGATTTTAGAAAATATAACTATAATACTGACAGATCATTCACTGTATACCTTCACTTCGGAATTTAAGTCTCTCTTATGAGATGAGAGCCTAACAACACTTCACACTATGTAGTTTTAAGTATCTAGTAGTTCCATGAAATTGTATTATTCTATTTATAACTGTAATAACTTTTTTGTCCATATTCGATCGTATGCTATAATAAATCTGAAGTACTCAATATGAATTGGGGAAATGCAGCAGAAGCTATATTGTTCTTAATAGTTTTCCTTCTCAACCTGACGAAATGTTTGTTAAAATGGATGGTGGCAAAAAAAGGAGCTTCAAGTTAATTAACTGTATTTGAGATGCATCGACAAGTCGAACGAAAGCATGAGTAAAACCGTCCTGATAAATCAGGAACTGCACTACACAGGTCGGTAACTGAAACAAATATGCATGTATATTCAATAACTTCAATAGCATGTTATGAAATGAATAAGTGTTAGCTGTTAGGAACTAATTTTCAGGCAGATTTGATAAAATGAAACTCATGTATAAGATGGAACACGCAGCCTCATGTATATTATATATATATTTAATAGAATATTATAAAAATATTATATAATATTATTATATAAATATAAAAAAATTATTTTGTATTATCTGTTATGAACTAATTTTTGGAAAGATTTGATGAAATGAAACACATATACAAGATAGAACACGTAGATGCATGTATATTCAATATATTTAATAGCATGTTATGAAATAAATGAGTTTATTTCTATCTTAGTATTATTTGTTATGAGCTAATTTTTGAGTAAATTTGATAAAACAAAACTCATTTACAAGTTAGGATACGTAGATGCATGTATATTTAATAGAATATTATGAAAGAGTAGATTCATATATAATCAATATATTTAATAGCATGTGATGAAAGAAAACGTTAGATTCAATTTTTCTTTTTCTCGTTAGAACAGATTTTGGAGTAGGTTTGGATAAAATGAAACTCATTTGCAACAAAAAACAAGTGGATGCTTGTATATTTAATATATTTTATAGAAAGTTGTGAAGAGGCCTCGGTAGACCAGCGGTAAGATGTACCGGCTTGTACCGTTTGTAAATCGAAGATTGTGGGTTCGAGTCCAACCTTGCTCTTGGGTGCTGTGTATGTCCGGAATTTAGTGGTTCAAAATTGAATTGTTGGGTAATGTACATAGTTTACAAGCCCATTGGCCGTTCGGAACCGGCGTTAAACTGTAGGTCCCTCGAAAAAAAAAAGGAATGTTGTGAAATAAATTGGCTTATTTTTATTTCTCTATTTTTTCATATGGAATAACTCTGGTGTAGATCGAATAAACCGAAATTCATAAACAAGAAAGAACATGCAGACATTATTCAATATTTTTCTTGTAGACTTTGAACAACAAGTGATAATTTGTTTCATATTTTCAGTTGCAGTTTGGAGCTTTATTCATCATGTTTGGCAGTCTATTATTTCAACCGAACTGTCAATATCCCAAGATTCCAGTAATTTTTGTGGTATCTCAAAACCTATTCATATTTTTGCTCTTTGGTGATTTTTACTACAGAGCGTATATCAAAAAACCAGAGCCAACAAAAGTATATGTATGTATTTTATATAACAGCAACTTGAATTTGTGATAATTTTATGGTAATTTGTTTCAGTTTTGTAGTCCTTCCTGATTTCAGTGATTGATTGAGTTTGGCAATAAAAATAAGTATTCTCATGAGTAGTTCATTATTTATATTTTTGTATAGATTAAAAGAATCAACTTTTTTCATTTGATTAAGTTGCATTGAATGTTATTGTTTGATAGTTGTACGAATGGAATATATGATTTTGAAATGTCTGAATGAATATATATATATATATATATATATATATATATATAAATATATTTATATATATATATATATATATATTTATATATATATTTCTATATATATATATATATATATTTATATCTATATATATTTATATATATATATATATATATATGTAATTATATATATATATATATATATTATTATATATATATATTGTTTACGAATTCGGGT